>JAVSBS010020310.1:13388-59657 GCA_033124195.1 Coracias cyanogaster | reverse complement strand
GATCCACCCAAGGGTACTGAGGGAGCTGGTGGAAGTGCTCTCCAAGGCACTTTCCATCATTTATCAGCAGTCCTGGCCAACCAGGGAGGTCTCAGTTGGCTGGAGGTTGGCAGATGTGACACCCATCTGCAAGAAGCCCCAGAAGGAGAATCTGGGGAACTACAGGCCTGTCAGTCTCACCTTGGTGCCAGGGAAGGTCATGGCCCAACTCAACTCATCTTGAGTGCCATCATGTGGCACTTACGGGACAACCAAGTGATCAGGCCCAGTCAGTGTGGGTTTATGAAAGGCAGGTTCTACTTGACTAACCTGATGTCCTTCTATGACAAAGTGACCCACTTAGCAGATGAGAGAAAGGTTGCAGATGTTGTCTAACTAGACTTTAGTAAAGCCTTTGACACCATTTCCCACAGCACTCTCAAGGAGAAACTAGCTGCTTATGGCTTGGATGGGTGTACTCTTCACTGGGTAAAAACTGGCTGGATGGCTGGGCCCAAAGAGTGCTGGTGAATGGAGTGAAATCCAGTTGGGGATCGAGTGCACCCTCAGTAAGTTTGTAGATGACACCGAGTTAGGTGGGTGTGTTGATCTGCCTGAAGGTAGGAAGGCTCTACAGAGGGATCTGGACAGGCTGGATCAATGGGTCAAGGCCAATGGTATGAGGTTCAACAAGGCCGAGTGCCGAGTTCTGTGCTTGGCTCTAACAACACCCAGCAATGCTACAGGCTTGGGGAGATGTGGCTGGAAAGCTTCCCGGCGGAAAAGGACCTGGGGGTGATGGTTGACAGCTGGCTGAACATGAGCCAGCAGTGTGCCCAGGTGGCCAAGAAAGCCAACAGCATCCTGGCCTGTATCAGAAACGGTGTGACCAGCAGGAGTAGGGAGGTGATTGTGCCCCTGTACTCGGCACTCGTGAGACCACACCTTGAGTACTGTGTCCAGTTTTGGGCACCACAGTATAAGAAGGACATTGAGGTGCTGGAGTAGGTGCAGAGAAGAGCAACAAAGCTGGTGAGGGCTCTGGAGAATATGTTGTATGAGGAGCACCTGAGGGAACTGGGATTGTTCAGAAGATGAACATCTGAACTACAGAGACGCATGCAGATGCATGTGTGTTCATCTTCTGAGTTTAATTAGATGAGCTGAAGCATTTGTCCTGCTAAGACCTCTGGTTTGATCATTTTTTGTTTCCTTTAAACAAGATACATTCCTTGCTTCCACATAATGTATCAAGAGAGGAGTTACTCTGGTTGCCCCGCTCATTGTCTTCTATCTATATGGAGTTTCTTCTGCATGGAGTCTGTCAAAACCACTGAGGCTCTGCATGGAAATGGAGGTTTGGTAGCTTAAAGATCTGCCCTTTATTGCTTCTTTGTATCATTTCCTATTATGTAAGTACAGTTGAGAGCTGTTTTCCTCATGGCTTCAGCTGAGCCCTGCAAATATCGTTTCTGTTGCCAATCTACAAAAGACTGAGGGAATTTAATCAGTGTTGGTGGTACAGGGAGTGTAACAGCAAATGCATTTTGCACAAGGTAGAGAAGGTAAAAAATGAATCTTGCACATTGTATGTTACTATTGTTCCCAGGCAAAGACAGAGTTATCAATGCAGGCAGTACAGCATGTGGCTATGATCAACAAAATGTTTAAGATTCACATAGCTACATACAACCTCAGCTGAAATCTATGAACAGCTCTGATTGTTTGCAGCCTAAAAGACCACAGAATTAGGAGACATTTGGAGACACTGAAAGCGTGTGAAAAAAAGGCCTCTAGCTGAACTAGAACTTTTTGCCTAAGAAATGAAATAAATAAGAAAATATTCAAATATGCAAGCCTGAGGCTTAGGAGAAAGAGGAAAAACCCGAGTCCTTTCCTGAGCACTGTAGAGGAATGGGAAACCAAGCGGGAGTGAGTGCTCTGTTGGCATCTTGTGCATAGAGAAGGAGCTGAACAGAAGTGGGCAGGCTTGAAACCTTCTGTTGGAAGTTTATGCTTTGTTGTATTTCTGTTAACAAGTCAGGCACTGAGAAAAAGCATGGCATAATTTGATACATGTGATGTGACTGCAGTAATGTGTGAAAAGCCGGGGCAAACTAACTCAATGTAAATGTGCTCGGGGCCAGCAGTCATCCTAATCTAAAACCTCCCTTTCAGCCTGGGGTTGCATCAGCCACTAGAAGCAGAACAGAAAGCTCTGTAAAAAACAATCTTCCTGGGGCAATGAGTATTGTTTGTGTCTTTATATGTGATCTATGAAAAAGCACAAGATGACTAATGAGTGACTGACAAAAAAGAAACAGCCCGCAGGGTGGTATGTAGGAAAGGACAGCAGGTGACTAGGAGAAACTAACCCAAATTACATGGTGACACCTCCGCGTGCAGCAGCCTCATCTGAGGCAGGTCAGTCCACTGGAACTGATACTAACTACCAATGAATAAAGTGCTACCTAAGGAGGCGAGTAGCTGTCACTTGCCCTCAGAAATGAGAGGACGCCTCTAAATTATACCTACTGTCCTTTAGGGAAAGAGTAGCTGCTGTCCCACTTCCTTTACTTTCCTCATTTTTAAGTTCTGTTTTGTTAAGCTGTTTGTAAATGGGATTTTATGTAGGTCACTGTTTAGTAAACATTCCCTAGAAGTTCTGGGTCAAGATCTAGCAAAAGGCTTGCAAACATAAAAATAGAATAGAGAATGTGGTTTGTGAGCTTTCATTCTCTTAGGCTTGTAGTACAAGAGGAGGCAGACCGTGTAGCTCACAACTTGTATATTTGAAACAGTGTTGTCTTTTCATTAAAGAACAGAACAGACTGGAACTCACTGCTCCAGGACCTGAGGGAAGTCAAAACACACAGCAAGACTCTAAGATGGAGGGCAATATTGTCTTGTCTTGAATTACTGCATTTCTGGATATTCTTGTTATTTATGTAAGAGGTATTAAAAAAAAAAAAAAAAAAAAAAAAAAAACAGCTTGAAACCCAGAGTTTAAACAAGTTAGTGATGAGGATGAAGTCTCCATCACCCCAATTCTGTCAAAAGTATGTTTGGGTTTGTTTTGGTTCTGCAACTTCTCAGAAGCGTTGGGAATTGGCAGCAGTTAGAGACACACAACTGGGCTAAAAGAACATAATGCAGTATGGCAAGTTATATGCTCCAGCGAGCTCAACATTTTCTTAGAAATAAAACTAGGTTTGGCCCACAGAGAGAGCATGCCAGTGATCAAACTTTAGAAGCCTTGAGGAAAAACAGGGGGAGGACTCTCTAAGGTTTAATTCTGTAAAGCAAAGTTTCAAAGAGACTACCAAAGAGCAAGTAATTGCTCCAAACTCCCTCTTTCTGAAAGGTCAATTTTTAATTCCCTTTAGGATAATGTAAGAAATACATGTTACACAAGTGTTCAGAAAATCCTTCGTTACTGTAGGAAGTTGGTTCTTCTCGGCAACTTCGGCTTTTGGGAAATTCATTTATGCAGAGACCCATTTCAGGAGGTGTTACTGTACAACTATAGGGGCTCAGAAGACCTTGTTCACAAATGCAAGAGACCAGTTATTTATAAGGGTTTGTAGTGATAGAACAAGGAGTAATAGTTTTAAGGTAGGAAAGGATAGATTTAGGCTGGATATTAGGAAGAAGTTTTTTAACATGAGAGTGATAGATCACTGGAATGGGCTGTCCAGAGAGGTGGTGGAGGCCCCGTCCCTGGAGTCATGCAAGGTCAGGCTTGATGGGGCTCTGAGCAACCTGAGATGAGGTAGATGAGGTTGATGAGGTAGAGATGTCCCTACTTGGGTAGGGAGGTTGGACCAGATGACCTCTAGAGGTCCCTTCCAGCCTAGAACATTCTATGATTCTACAGAAATGCTGAGTTAGATTCCTGTTTATAGTTCTGCTTAGCAGTTAAAATTTCTAACTTAAAACACAGTCATCAACCATTAAGATCCTTGAAAGCGCTACCAGTCCCCATGGAAAGGTCTGTCACAGTTCCACCCAAGATTCTTTAAAGTTCAGTGTATTTGCAAGCATTCATTTTGACATTCATTCTCCCACAGATACAAAACTTGATGGCAGCAGTCCTACTGTACAGCTCTGTGTGGAAGAAGAGAATCCAGCTCGTACTGTACCCTGCTTCTCTTTCAGTAGCAGCATACTCACACTATTACTGCTAATGCTAGCAGAGAAGAATACAACATTTTTGCTTACTTATCTTCTTCATTAGTAGTTTCATGATAAGACTGAAACACCACATCCTGGAAAATACAGCAAGGGAGGCTGTATTGTTAAGGTGGTTTTACAAGCAAAATGAAGATACACCCGTAGTCTGTATAGAGGCTTTTAATCCAGATAGTGTGAGTAAAACCAGCAGCTGCATTTTCACCTGCACTGAGATGCAGGCCCATTCTGTCTTCACTTCTCCTTGCCACATGAGAACTGCTGCTGAAATTTCCTTATCAAGACTAGAGCCTTCAGAGCAATGCTATATAGAAGGGTCAGGCTTTCTCCAAGATGTTAGTGTAACCAGACGTCCTTTGCTTCTCATCACATTTTCAAAATCCCTGGAAGAGGTTTTTAATTGCTAACATTGATCTTCAATGGTTTAAGAGACTCAACCTGCTAATCTGTACCTTAATGTATTCAGAAATCAGTTACAATCATATTTGTGCCATTCCTAAGGTAATCTGTTACTCAGTGGCTCACTACATTCTATTACAGTAAGTTCACATACAGAGTAAAGTTAAGATCACAAGACCTATGAGTCTCATTAGTAGTCCTGATCTTTTTAGTCAAAAAACTGCTTGTGTGCATTTTGGTTTGCAGAACTGGTGAGCTAAATTTTTCCAGATTCAGTGAAATCTAAACCACTGGCCTGGTATTTTTGTTATACAGTAGGGAAAGCCACTAACAAACATGTGGGACAAGAAAGATAATTCAGCAAATCAGCCAAAGATGAAGTATAAGATACTGTTTACCTTAAATTAAGCTGGGACCATTATACTTCATTACACAAGATGTCAGGGCTCCAGCAAAAATCTAGGAAGAGAACACAGGATTTCCCTGATTTTCTGCTCTTGTGAAGCAGAGGAAGATGCCCTTTAGACATTGATACTGCAGAGAAGGATGTGGGTAATTCTGGTTTCATATTTGGTCTGCGGGGGTGTATCTTTTCCAACCTGAATGATTCTCTGATTCTATCTCAGCTGCTCTTTGAGGGATGCTCCACACTCTTCCTCTGAAATAGATGCACTCTGTCAGGCATAAGCCCAGCTGGGCAGCATCAAGCCACCTGTCAGAGCACAGGGATCTGAGGGCAAGCAAGCACACCTCAGAGGTGAGCTCACAGTAAGTACAGCTCAGTTTGGGGCACGATGCTGCATCAGTAGAGAGACAAGATGCCCGTGGGCTGCCTGTAAGCGTTTCTGCAGGCATCACATGGGCTGGCATGTGAGAGGCTGGCATCTGCACGAGGGACAGGCTTTGGTGCTGTTATAACAGCTAACTTCTGTTCTACTTCTATTAAAATATAATACACTCAAATGAAACTCTGTGACCTTGTGTTTGAATTGAAGTATTTTTGCTGCAGTAAAATTTGAGTGCTTGGTAACAATACTGATGTAAAAATCCAAGTATTTTTGCTTTAGCTGTTGTGTGACGGCATCTTGGTCTTTCAGGCAGTGAGACAAGTCTTTCGAACAAAACTATGCGTATGTTTGCAGTGCCAGGGACTCCAGTCTTTCATGCACATCCTCTCTGAACTATTAACCCAGGATGGGTAGATACAAAAGGAAACAAGTTCAGCCTAATTAATTGGATGTCCCAGCTAGCGAATGGCAAAGGCACAAGCAGATCTGCAAGGACTGCAACAATGGTGGCTCAGGAAACAGCCTCCACGCCCCCACCCTCCCTCAGTAAACAAATAATAATTTCTGGAGAAGCATTTGCTTCTCCATTATATAACTGAATAGTTCAAGTTTCTTCCACCTTAGTAAGATGCCAGTCTGCAGATAAAGGCTGTCAAGTGCAACAAACACCAGTCCTGAATCCCAATTGAAGGCAAGTCAACAAGACCAGGATGTTACCAGGAAACTTTAAAAGACCTTACTAAAAGAAGCATCGTGCTTAATCACAGAGGTCATAAACACCAGTGCTAGACATTAATAACTTGGCTTTGCATAGGCCTCTGTATCATGATGGTCAGCCCACCTCTGTGCTACTGTGATCACAAAATCACAGAATGGTAGGAGTTGGAAGGGACTTCTGGAGATCATCTGGTCCAACCCCCCTGCCAAAACAGGTTCACCAAGGGCAGGCCACACAGGAAAGTGTCTGGGTGGGTTTTGAAAGTCTCCAGAGAAAGAGTTTTCACAACCTCACTGGGCAGCCTGTTCCAGTGCTCTGTCACCCTCGCAGTAAAGCAGCTTTTCCTGATGTTTAGGTGGAACTTCTTGTGCTCCGGTTTGTGCCCATTGCCCCTCATCCTATTACTGGGCACCACTGAAAAGAGACTGGCACCCACCCTTTAGGTATTTATAAAGATTGATCTGTTCCCTTCTCAGCCTTCTCTTCTCCAGACTAAACAGCCGCAGGACTCTTAGCCTTTCCTCATAAGGGATGTGTTACAGCCCCTTAATCATCCTCATAGCCATCCGCTGGACTCTCTCCAGTATTTTCCTGTCTCTCTTGAACTGGGGAGCCCAGAACTGCAGCAGAGCTCTGCTAACTTCATAGCTGTGACAGTTTAAAACAAATAATTTGGCCTGTTTTAGGATTTCAGAGCTGCATGATTCCGTTACCCTTGTTTCTATATAGAAAACAGAAGTGTATAAAATTGTAATGGGGTAGAGGGCTACCTCAGCAGTTTGGAGCGATGGTGGTACTGCTATGGGTTACTAACCCCGACCTTGTGCCAGCAGTTTGGCTAAGAGTCCTAGGAGAAGTGCAAGAGAAGCCTACTGTATGATCCATATACGCCAGCAGTGCTCTGCCTTGAACCAAGAGCCAACAGGCAACGCCAATGCAATCCACTGGAAGCCTCGTTTTATTTCTGCCTTACTGCCGAGATTGCTAAATGGTCACGGGAATGCCTGGGGCTGCTCCTGCACTGTTCCAGCAGGATGTGACCTGCTGCAGGAGATGGCTGCATGCTGTGTTTGTTCCGTGTGCAGCAGCAGCTCATGCAAATGCTGAAGAACTGGAAATATCAGATGAGTTCTCTCTATGCAACTGAATTTCCAGCCGTTGGATTATTGCCAGCTAAACTAGCACAATTTTAAAAAGAATTTCTACACGAGTCAGAGGGTGTCAGCTGCACTAAACTGATGTAGAAGCTGGTCCCAGGGAAGCAGAGCAGGCCCTTGGCTCCTCACCCCAGCCCCACAGCCCACCGGGCCCCATGCCTTTGGGGCACTTTCTTCATTTCCCATGCTTAAGGGTTCTTGACTGCACACAGAAATCTTGGATTACGAAGGAGCATAGGCTACATCTCAACTGTTTTAAGTGCTGCCAAGAAAAAAGGGGACTTGGGTCAAGCCCAAGCTAGCCAAGCACAGAATTGCCAACCAAGGCTTTCAATAAATCAGTTCCCAGAAAGTCATGAGACTAGCATTAAAGAAAAAAAAAAAAAAACAAAAAACCAAACAACTCATGAGGCCTTAATAATAGTTTGAGGTTCTCTTGATTTTCTTTCTGTGCTATTATATTCAGGTTTCTCTTCAAGCCTGAGAACTTTTTGTTTGCTTGGTTTTAGATTTTCAGTTTCTAGCTGATTACCTGATTTTGAAATGACAGAAAAGAAGGCTTTCAGTACCGTACTTTAAAAATCACAAAATGTAGGAGTTTTTTTAAACAACACTGTTCACATTCCTAGCGTGATCCATCATGCTCTTAGGGTGTCAGAGAGAAGAATCATTGTTTCTAACTCCGGTTACACTGTCAGAGGAGAAGCACAACCGCTAAGCTTATTACAGCCTGTATTCCCATGGAGTCCCAAAAGTGAAAGTACTTATTGGTAAGCTTCTGCAGCTTTTGTAATACCTCTTGTATTTTTAAGACATAACAGATATGATCATTCACATGTACAAATGTTTGCAGCATCAAAACTTCATTCTTCTGCACATGTGCATGGGGGTATCTGCTTTGGCCTCTTACACAATTGCTGACGTGTACCTTAAGAGGCTGAGGCCCAGTATTGCTTTACACACTAATCAGCATTTTTCTTTTCAGTCCTATCAGTCATGACTTCCAATGCCTGTGAACAACAGCAACAAAACTTATTTGAAATTACAGCCTGTGACCAGAGAGCATTTATTACTTCAGCTTCTTGACAATTCTCCACATTTTCATTTTTATTCTAAAAATATCTAAATTTTCTGTCTCCGGATGTAAAAATCTGATTAAAACTTTTGCCTCCCTTGGCTGCTGGCATGTGCAGTGTGTTCAGGGTTGTGAGAAGCTGGAGCTTGCTACGCCTCCTGGTGGACACACAACCCAAATTTGTGCATCACACTTAAGTCTCTAAATACTATACTTAAGCCTTTCTCATGTGTAACTGAGCAGCTTCTCATTACAAACCAATAGGCTGCCACTAGAATTAAATGCGTTCCTTCCTAGCAGGCTATGTGAAGATGTATTTTTCACAGGTAGGAGAGATCAGCATGCAGGACCTCAACCATCGCTCGTTCCACTTGTACTGACAGGACAGCAGAACTTGCAGCATCTACAGCAACTGACATCCTTGCTTAATGGAGAGATTCTGCTGACACTTTTCTGCATGTGTTCTTACAAAACAGCTGTGAAGGTTCCAGGGAAGGGAGCAAAAATGTGTTACTGATAATGGCTTTTTTTTGTTTAACTGGAGACTCTAATTACTGTCTTGATCAAGAGTTGGGACGTGTAGTAGTGAAAAAGATTGTCCCAGCCCAAATTCACTAGGGAAGGTGTGGTGGATTGTGGTCCTCAACTCCTGTCCTCCAGTATGAACTCCACAACGTCAGCTTCAGGGTATTATTATATGGATTAATATCAGGAAGGCATTAGACCAAAGAAAAGTTAATTTTATGTTAGACCAAAGCTCTCTCAAGCCTAGTACTTTGTCTCCAGCAACTGTGAATAGATGACAGCTGGGAAAGAATGTGAGGATGGAGCAAGCATTGACTTCCCCAAAATACCTTCCCATCTTCCAACAACTTGCAGAGGAACGACTTCAGACATGACCCTGACACGGTGCTTTTGTACAGAACAGTCTGCAGTGGATTTCCCTTTCATGACATTGTACAGTTGTACTTTGAATACAATTTAAGATCCCCTACTGATGGAGACAAATATTCACAATGGAAATCTGGCTCTAAGTCAGCGATAACAAATTCTGCTTTGCTTTGAAAATTCCACACTAAACTGTCCACACACTTTCTCAACTTGTCATAGGAAGAAGCTGTTGCTATGAAATGTTGTAGAAGAATTTCACAAATTCAGGAGAGTAAGAAAAGTTTTCCTGTGGAAAAACTCACATCTTTCTATTAAAGAATATCAAGACTTTCAGACAACTAACTTTAAAATCCCCTGCTCAGAAATGCAGATTCTCACACATTTCACAGTCTCTTATGTATGACAGAGCTACAGCTTTGAAGCTATGAATTACTTACAGCTTAGCAGAATTCATAGAATCATAGAATCATTTAGGTTGGCAAAGACTTCTAGGATCATCAAGTCCAACCTTCATCCCAACATCTCCCTAACCAATAGACCATGTCCTGAAGCACCACATCTACACGTTCTTTGAACACCTCCAGGGATGGTGACTCCACTACTTCCCTGGGCAGGCTGTTCCAGTGCCCAACCACTCTTTCAGTAAAGAATTTCATCCTAATATATAGCTATAGCTCCCCTGGTGCAACTTGAGGCCATTACCTCTTGTCCTGAGGCCATTACCTCTTGTCCTCTTTTTCCATGGCAGCAATTCACCTTTCTGTCATAAGAAAGACCCACCTCCTCAGCTTTCCTCTCTGAGTGGTTAACACCAGGCTCTGGCTTATTTCCAGAGGCCCACCTCTTTGAATGACAAAACTCCAAACATTTCTATCTGCTTCCCACTGTATTTCAGCTGCTGTACTGAAGCCATCAAAGACAAAACAATTGCAAACAAGACGCTCTCCTGCCCTGCTACACCAGTTATCGGATCCTCACTAAGTGCCAAAGTTGCCATATCTCCCCTTAGCTGCTGAATCACTTGGCAGCCACACACACACTCTGATGGTACTCATATTACCTGCTTTTTACAGAAAGGCTTAAAAACCATTTTAGTTCCCACATAAAAACAACCATCCCATGAAAATTTTACCTATCCATTAATCCTACATTGGTTGATGACCTATCCTTCACATTCCTGCCTTCTTTCAAGCATGGGTTACTTCAGACCTCACTGCTCCTGTGCCCCAGGGATGAAGGTAACAACAAGATGCCCAGCCTGTGTGTTCACTTGCTCAGCTACAGAATGAATCTCTGCAGGTTTCTGATTGATTAGATCTTCCTATGATCAATGACTGCATTGATTGCTTAAAATTAGCTCAAGGTCTTTGTTACTGAACTGTCAGGGGGAGGTGGAGAAAAAGATCTTGGTCATTTACATGGTCTCTGAATGAGAAAAATCAGGTTGAATAGATGGCACAGTTAGGAAGAAAACATGTAGAAAATGTTCTGTGTCAGCAGCTCACATGACCGCTCCTGCCCCTAGTCACATGAAGGCTGCCAAGATGAAACAGTGTGTCCTGCACTTCTCCTGTCCTTTCTTTTGTGAGGGCTTAGTTGCGCTCTTCTAATCAAAGACAAACTGTAGCCAGAGGATGGAACTGAAAGAGTTGTGCCAAAACCCAGAGTGGGGAATCCTAGAATATTGCAAATCATGCTACCTAAGGGAAGACATTTTGGATGAGATGGTTCTGCTCCCATACTGGTTAACAGGAGACAATCACAGAAGGAAAGCTCCACATGGACCATGGATCCCTTCCTTTCTCTGGATCTCCTTGAGTATTTCAAATGAAAGGGATAATTTGACACAATTTTGCTTCCAAGAAAATCCATGTTAAAACACATGTTTCCACAGAGCTTTGATAATGACCAGAAAAGCTAATTGTATACAGAGCCTAATTAAGTAATCAAACAAATGGTAGCTTGTTATTTTAAAAATATATCTAAAACAGCTGGACCTGCATTTTGCAAATATGCATTCATTCCATGTCTGTTGTAGACAGAAAACCAAGACTCAGGGAGATCATCTGCGATCTTATAGACTTATGGAAATTATCTGCTGATCATTAGCATACAATGTTTTTATCACCCTGAACTTTGGAATTTTAGGCCAAATAGAATAATTTGCTCAGCAGCATAAAACAGTCCAAGCTGGGACTGCTGTCCCTCTAGAACACATCATCTTGTTTTGCGCAGGGGATCTGTAGGGTGGTTGATGGAACAGAAATGGCTGGAAAGCAGTTACTTTCTTCTTTTTTTTTTTTTTCTCTAGGTTAGTTTTTGCACAGATCATCTCTATGAATCCACCCCACACCTGGCTCATGAACAGCAGGACAGCAAAGGGAAGGCAAGGCAGGGAGAAGAAGGACCATATCAGCCTCACCCCAGACTTCTATAAATTGTGATGGGACTAGACTCCATGGCCTCAGTGACTGAGCTGAGGACAGAAGATTGTATGAATACCTGTGTATTATATTGCTGAAATAGTTTGCCATCTAGTGGTTTGTCGGCCTCCTACAAATATAAACTTAAAAAAAAATAAAGAATTGGAGGGCATAATGATAAAAAAAAGATTGTATTACATCTGTTCACCAATGTGCAAGAACCTATACAAATACATGGGAAAGATGAAGCGCCTGTTGCAAAGTGTTTGCCATTAGAATGAACATGCCACGGAGACAAGCAGCAGAAACTTGCACACAACCAAGGTGAGATTGAGAGAGATGTTAGGAACACACTGTTTGTAATTTTTCCCTCCTTTATTCCACTCTGCTACTCTTATTTCATTGAGGTCTCCTGGCCTAGTTTATTCCATGATTTTCTTAAAGTTTTCCCACAAAAGCATATATTATATAGAAATTATGAGGATTCTACGTTTGGGGGTGGGGAGCGACAGGAAGCAGCAAGAGTTGGCTGCTCTGCAATGGAAGGTGTGTCGGGCGCCAAGCACAGTACCAAGGTGGGTGAAAGCAGTCACCTCACCAAGGAGCCAGGATGCAGAGCGGCGAGCCAGGGCCAGGACTGGGTTGAGAGACAGTGGTGAGGGTCAGACCCAGTCCAGTGGTCACCCCGCACGGCCACAGTGATGAGGCAGGTCTGAGGCCAAGCCAGGATGCCAAGTCAGAAAGTGTGGATCAGGGCCAGTCTCATGGAGATGAGAGACAGTGCAAAGAGAGCTGTTGCTGCACAGCCATGCTGTGGCACAGGCAGGGGCCAGGACAAAGCCTCAGCTTAGAAGCAGCTCTCAAGGGAAAGGAGAGGCAGGCTCTCACTACTAGCATTCTTATCAGGGAAGGAGCTGACCTTGGACTCTGCCAAATAAACTTCAGCAAGGGGGTAACGTGCTCAGGGCACCGCAGCCTGAGAGCTGGAGCACATCTATGGAACACATCCAACACGGGGGTAAGGTCAGTTAATGGAAATGGCCGTCTTCAGCAAAATGCTGTCAAACCCACATGAAAGTAGGTGGAAGCACAGTTCAAAGAGCTTACTGTATTCGGTTTGGGGCAACCAAACATGTATCAGGGTCACACGTTTCTATTGGAGACAGTGTACACGACCTGAAGTGAATGTACTACCTAGTCACCCATGTTTAAGAAGGGTGAATTCACACTAACATGCACAAATGGCTCAGTGCCATCAGGAGAACCGGAAGAGTCTCCTGTCTCAGGAAAGGAGACTACTAATAAGAGAAGCTAAAATAAAAGGGCTGCAGGGGATACAACAAATGATGGGTGAACATCACAAAGAACAAAAACTACTTAAACTCACAAACAGCCCGGGCCAGGGACAAATCAGTATAAATGCTCCTATATGAAGAATTAAACTCATAAAATATTTGAAATTTAATAAAAAAATAGGCCTTATACTCCTACAAGGAGTTAAATTTTGGGACTGTTTTTCAGTGCAGTTAATATTAGCAAGAAAACTTTAAGAAACTGATAAATACTTCTATGTTTAGTTACTTCAGCTGCATGTGACAGCAAAGGTTTACATTAGAATGCCCAAAAGGTCCCTTTCAGACTTATTTCCTGCATTAACCATTAATTTATGACAAGCAGCCTTCTGGTTAAAGTCAGACTAGATAATCTGATGTGCTCTTCTGGCTTTACAGTATCAGAAGTCCACATAAAGCTGTATGTAGCTAGCTATAGACCACCTTATGAGTATGCATATATGACCCTATGCTGCAGTGACAATATTGAAATAAACTGTATTATTTGTGGCCACATTCTCTTGTGTGGCAAAAGAGTGAAACCTAATGAAAAAGACCTCAGTGTGGATAACGGGCTACCAGTACACTAGCTGAGGATCTGGCCCTCAGAGTATTTATTTCAGTGGCTGTTGTATGACATATTCATGTTATATGCATTTGTATTCATGTATGAGTTAATAAACATATTGAGTGCATTGATTTCAGTTATATTTTAAAAATATTACTCTACAAATGGTATATTTGAACAAACACAATTATTTTGCTACAGAACAACTGAAAGCTATTCTGCCTGTATTATACAGTGGCAACCTGCATAAAGTTACTGCAGCCTCTGTGACAGGGACAGTTTTCAAGGAAATTGCCTAGAAATAATGGTCAGCCTCATGTCAGCTGAAACGTAGAGATACACCGTGCATCTCCATAATTGTAACACTTCAAAAATCCTGTGCTAAATCCAGATGGGGACAGCAGGAAATTTGTTTTTTATGGAAAGAATACTGGATTGTAAAGGATAATGATGAACCAAATTTGGTATAACAGGATTCATAAAGCATAAGTGCTATATAAGCTACTTTGATATAGCAATAATTGAAGTAAAGCTTAAAAGATGAGATTCAGACTATGTAAAATGGGTAAAAGGGATCCCTATAACAACATTGAGTCTAGCTTAGCGGGTATGAGCTCTATTCCTGAAGCAGAGAAAAGT
Source organism: Coracias cyanogaster (assembly GCA_033124195.1). Lineage (NCBI taxonomy): Eukaryota > Metazoa > Chordata > Aves > Coraciiformes > Coraciidae > Coracias > Coracias cyanogaster. The sequence goes on along the minus strand of JAVSBS010020310.1, from coordinate 45,498 downwards.
GGCACATTCAACTCACTTGGTTTATGGCCAGGCAGTTTGGAGGCTCTTGACATTTCCACAACCTTCTCTCCTTAAGGAAAATACACCAATTTAAGCTATATAGTATAAAGCTCTCTCCCTCTTTGACCTTACTCAGCCACAAAAACACACTCCTAAAATAATAAGGCATCAGAAAAAATCTTAACTACTTCAAGCACATCAGAGGTAAACAACATTCCCTGCTTTTCCCCATTTATTTCCACCCCTGTTTGAATGAATTACTTTAGAGTAAATGCTTCCATTTCTTCCTCATTCACTCAGCACTCTCTAGTCTGGGTGTGGTAGAGTGATGGGGATTTACATAACTATTGAATCAAAACTTACAGAGCAGTATGTACATTGCAGAGAGACAAATTAAGTCTATATGTGCAGCCTGTAGTTGCTCAGGAATCTCAGAAGTTCCTATTGCACATACTGGTACTGGAGCCATTCACCATGAACGCTCACCTTCTGTTAAAACCTCTGATAGCACTGTTGTCCCTTTCCTGATGCCTGGCTTGTAGAAGTTGCTCTTCTGTCATAAGAAATAGTAATGAGCAGCGGGGAATTCTCGGTGGTCCCGCCTGGGCAGCCCGGCAGACAGCCGCGACTCCGAGCTGCCAGCTCCGCTTCCCCGGGGCCGTGCTTCTTGCCCTGCCTGGAGCAAGAGCCCAGTCCCGCACAGGCCAGGCCTCCCAAAGCGGCACACCGGCTGTAGCGGTGACTCCCTGGATGCCACCTCCACAGCGTGTGTCAGGGACCCGCCGGGCCCGGGCCCAGGCAGCGCTGAGCCCTCGCCTTGGCAAGAAGCCCCTCACAGCCCCAGCCGGGCAGGGGGGCAGGACATGTCGGGCTCCACGGGGCCACCTTCCCGGGAAGACCAGGGCTGGGGCGTGGATCTGGGTACCAGAGAGCTTTCACCAGCTTGCAGCGCAGTCTGAGGAGCAAGAGGGAAGCTGGCGGGGAGACAGCGGCGGCGATAGCCCCGCCGCCAGCCCCTCGGGCGAGCAGTGCCCTGCGCCTCTTCCGCCAGGCCCGGCCCCTTCCCTCAGCGCCCCGCTGCGCACTTTGCGTAACCCGCTCTTCCCATCTCGCGGTCACCCCTCGGCGCCGTCGGGAGGGGGCGGGGAGCGCGCTACGTGGGCGGCTGCGGGAATTGCCGCAGCTTGCGCCAAGGGCGTACGCCGCGAGACTTTGCCCCCCGCGCTCCCAGCCCGCTGCCGCCATGGCTGCCCCGGGGCCGGCCCGGCTCCTCCAGGCCGCCGCCGCTTCCTCCCGCCGCTGGCTCTTCGCCGCCGCGCCGGCAGCCGGGACGAGGCCGGGCTGCGGCAGCGCCGCCGCTGCCGTGAGGGTAGCCCGGCCGTTCAGCCTCTCTGCCCGGGCAGTGCTCAGGTAAGAGGGTCGGAGCCGTGAGGCGCCGGGCGGGCTGCTCACAGCGGCGGCCGCCTGTGCGCCGCGGCCTCGCCGGGCCGGGCCGGGCCGGGCTGGGCCCCTGCCTCGACGCTGAGGGCACCCGGGGCCAGCGGCCGCCTGTGGCTCAGGCCGCCCGGGCCGGCGCTGCGTGACCTTACCCCCGGCGCTCGCCGCGGTGCCGGCCCTGCCGCTGCCTGGCCCGCTCCGGGCAGGTCTCGGCCTTCTCGGCCCCCTCACGGCCGCGCTTCGGCCTGGCTCTCGCCGTCCTGCCTGCGGCTGCCATGGCGGTAGCACTGAAGCGTTCTGCGGGGAGACCGTCCGCCAGCCTCCCACCGGCGTGCCGGCCGGGCGCTCTCGGCGGGAGGGGCGAGCCGTGTCCCGCAGCGCTGTGCGGGGGCTGGTGGCTGGAGGTGCCCGTGGGCCGGCCCGGGGTGGGCACCGCACCGACCCCGCGCCGTGGTTCGGTCTCAGGGCCTGTGTTATCAGGAACCCCGCTGGGAGAGCTTACAGTGTTTCGGAAAGCTAAACCAGGGTTCCTAATGTTCAAACTAGTTTTCTAAAAGGTTGCGACCTTATCGATGTTGCTGCTTCATGCAGTGCAGCACTTGCCTTTTTGGTTTTTTTTTGGTGAAAGTCTGGCTAAGTGGTGGTAATACAGCACACATCAGCCCAGTATTGAAGATCTCTTCTGCCTTTGTTGTAGTTCTTTACTGATGAGCACCCTTAAGTGTTCAGAGCCCCTCTCCTCACTGTTTTGTGTGAGTAGGTGTTTCAAAATGCATAACAAATGTAGACATTTGATATTCCACAGGCCCCAACTATAGACTTGCAACTTAGTACATGTAGTCAAAGACTGTGTTTATGCGGGGCCTTCTGACTTTAGTTCGTATATTCAGAGATAGGTCAGAGCCTGCAGTTAGCTTTCAGTGTTTAAAATACAGAAGTTTTAAAAGCCTAGTTTGCTTGGTTGTCAGGGAAGTTTCTTTGACTTGGGACAGGACCCACAATCAGCTGCCCAACATCAGGGGTGTAGCCTAGCATGTTTCGGATCTAATACAAATTTTATGTCTCTTTTTGCATGTTGAAAAAGACAGGGTTGGGTAGTGCCCTCTCCATCAAAGCTGTTTCAATAGTTTGCTTTTAAACTCTCCTATAAGTGCTCTTTTACTTTGTTCCGGTAGACACTTTAATATGGAGAGACGAATATAACTGTGGTCTAGGACTCCCATATGAGATGGGGAGGTTGCTCATTTAGATCTCTTCTCTGAGTGACCCTGCTGAGTGTCTTAAAAATAAGTCTCCACTGAGTGAGTCCCCTGATGATCAGTTTTTTAATTTATAAAATCAAAAGCATTGTCAAATTTTAAAAAGTTGTTAAAATCATTGAACAGGGGAAAAATGGGAAGAAAAAGAATAGCAAAACAGGAAAACATCTCCTTGCCTAATAGCACTGTAACCCCTCTGTTCTTTCACAGTCTGAATACAGATTGGCATTTATTTACATTCATTGCACAAGCATGCCAGCAAAAAAAGCTTATGCAAACAAGTGTTTTGCTTGTGTACTCTGTATCATAACCTGGCTGAGTGAATTTGAAGAAAAAGACAATCCTTGTTTCTTTCATATATTAGTATTTTCTCTGTTAATGTGCAAGGTTTTTTCTAGTCCTACCATTTCTGGCCAGTTCCTGAACTTTATGTAGTCAGTCAGTGTTATTCCAGTAAAAGGATACATCACTGTTTGTGTATGTAAAATTAGCTGTATTTATGTCTGTAGGGTGAAGACCTAGCTGTGTAAAGTCATCTGTTGAGGTGAGTCTTGTGAGCAGAGGTTCCCAAGAGTGTCAGGGAAGCATCAGGCATTATGTTTTCATTTCATTTTTTTTCATACTCCATTTTTACCCATTATCCTTCACTTTCATGGCAAATTATCTCAGAAGTCTTTATACTAGTTTAGATAGCTGGACAATATTTTTGGTGTGCAACATAATTAGTACACGTTTTAAAGATTAGTTCAGATTTATAATTTACATATTTTAATTGAGGCTTGTATAATAGTTTCATTCATTAAACTCTTTGAGCAGTTAGGTAGGGTTGTTAGATTTACCATTTAATAAAAGATTAGGAAATAATAGAGTTGGTTTCACCATGTGCAACACCACGCTACAGTTATCTTTGTCTTGTTTGGAGGAATCCAAGGTGATTCTTAACTTGGAAGTAGTATCTGAAGATTCAAAGGGATACTTGAAGGAGGAAGAGGTAGCTGTCAGGATTCTTGCAGTTCTTGCTCTTTTTTTGCATGGGAGGGACAATGTACAGCATTTGCAGTTCTCTGGTGTTCTGTGTGTTTGTGGTATGCTTAATTTAGGGCGTCCTAGTGAAGCTTGCTAACAAAGTTGATAGTACTGGGGCAACCATATGAAGAAATTAATAGTATTTTACATCTGGTGAAAAAGGTTCATATGAGTATAAATTGGGTTATTTATGCAGATTACACAAAATATGTTGTTTTGTTCTTCCTGATAATCCTGAAGTTATTTGTACTTGCACAGGGCCATTGGCCTGTGAAGGTTGGGTTTCAGCCAGTTTTGTTTCCAGACTCCATTTCCTGTATGACATTGTGCTTGCTGGGGATACAAGAAACAAAGGAGGGAGGGCAGGATCGTTCTTCTTGTGACACTGTGGTGTTATGTCAGATTAAAATGTATGACCTACACGTGAAGAAAGTTTCAGATGTGTTTTGAAAACTGGGAAGGAAATTTCTTGCCTTTTACAAAGATTCCAGTGATGTAATGGATGGCTAGACTTCTTGCTGTTTGGTCCATGTTACTTATCATCATCTCATCCTGCAATAGAGGAAAGGGTATGTTGTGGATATTGAACAAATATTTAGTGCTTGCAGCATCCATACCTTGGGCAGAAGATGCCTATAAGTGCAAGTACATGTTGCATTGAGTCCCCTGTCAGGGTTGTGTTTGTCATGTTGACAGAAATATATTTAAGTAATTGAGGATTTTGGTGAGCTCTGAAAGGACATTTTGCAGCAGTTTAAAATTATACTGTCAGTCGCTTACTTTGGCTGTTAGAATGTTAATCTACACCTTTCCAGATGCAATCTAAACCCATCAGTCTGAAACTACCAGTGAAACTAGTGAATTTTGTACTAGAATATCTAACAAGCGGTTGCTTGTTTCCTTGGTTGTGCTGTGGGAGGTGATAGCACAGCAGAGGAGCAAAAACCAGTAGAGTGGCAACTTAAACCCCCACAGAACAGTTTGCTGGAGGTAGTCATTTGATATCACAGGTGACTGACTGTGCTACATCGATTACATTTTGTGAAGCTACATCTTTAAGATTTCTGAATTTTATTATAGTGCATGCTTCAGTTGCATTCTGCAGATCAGCAAGGTCAATGCTTCATTATCGATTATAGTTCTGGAATGAATTTATAGTTAATAGTAGCTTGTGGCTGCCTTCCAGAGAATGGACTGAGGGATGACATGATAAGAATTGAACATGACATCGCAATGAATCATGGCAGGTACTACTGCCAACTGAGCTTACAGTTGTAGCAAGTATATTAAGTCGAGAGCAACAAACATTTGTTGTTTTTCAAAACATCCTAGGACACAGATTGTTAAAACCACGTTTTCTTTTACAGCCAGCTCCAAAAATAATCTGTTTGCTGATGTTTCAGTATGGCCACTTTCAAATGTTCACTTTAACATTCAGCTCTACAGGTTAGAGTTTTCCAGGGGGTGACTTGATTTTCAACCTCCATATGGTAGATCATTCAAGGCCCATAGTTACTAAAACGATTAAAGGTAGTATTAAGCATGCTGTGTTTAAACATGCATTTCACATGGAAACAGATTTTTGCATTAGCTTTCAGTAGTTGTTCTATTTGTATCTTTCATCTTTTGGCAGGTTTCTTCATTATCCCTCCAACAAGTTTTTCTTGTTTTGCTCATTTACTATAGGAAATAAAATAGCCTGTTTAAAAGCACATACTTGGTAGTTTATTAAAAGCTTTCCTTTAATTTGCATGTGAACTAACATAACATGAAACCCAAAAGGCATCTTTTTCCATATTAAAAGCTTTAGTCTTAAGGAATTTTTATGCAGACTGCAAGAGAATTTTTCTCTTAAATAAATGTAATCATCTGAAAAGCAAAGCAGGAGAATTCAAAAGCACCTTTCTGTGAGGCCAACATCAAAACTTTGAATTTCACTAAAATTCATATTTAGCAGGTGAAATCCTAAGAGAATCTGTGCTCAAAAAAAAAGCAGAATGCTTTTGTAGTATTTCCATTTTGGGGAGGAGAAGAGAACTAAATTTTGCAACTAATGAATTAAAATGTCTGAAACTCTAAGCAGAAGTGGGAAAATGTAAGATTTGTCCTAAATGGTAATTACGAGAACGATTAACATTTCATAAATCTAAAGCAAGGGTATGTAGAAAGGTGTGTAGAGAAGCATTTAAAGCAAGCTTTTTACCTGATAAAAATAAAAATATGTGCCTAAAGTGAAAAAGCTCTGACTCCCTGCAGTGAAAGGGAGAACATCAGAGTCCTGTGTAGCTTCTAGTGATGAAACAAACCAAGTTTTTGTTTTATTTTGTTTTTTCTTCATTTTAATGGCCTTTGTTCAATGTACAGAAGTAAATGCCTGTACCTGTTACAGCTTTTAAAAGCCAGTAATTTGGGTTTCTGTGCTCTTAAGAGTTAATGGTGTTTACTGGTTTAATAGTATTAAAATTTAAATATTTTAAAAACTCCAGAATTCCTTCTTTGTTTCCATTATATATTTTTTTTTTCAGCTCAGAAGATAAAATAACTGTTCATTTCATAAATCGTGATGGTGACAAACTAACAGCCAAAGGAAAACCTGGGGATTCACTGCTGGATGTTGTTGTTGATAATAATCTAGACATAGACGGTTTTGGTAAGTAGATTGACTGAATACTGTATATAGTGTCCAGAAATTCTGTTATCACTTTATTTGTAAATATTTATAGAATCATTTAGGTTGGAAAAGACCCTTTAAATCGAGTCCAACCATAAATGAATATTTATTTCTTAATGTATTTATAAAACCTAACTGTACTTTATTTGGATTTTCTCCCCCTTTTTTTCCTGCAGGTACATAGAATATTTTGTATCCAATTCTAAAAAATATTTGGTGTGAGCCTTGCTAGAATGTTAAAGGAGGGAAATACGGACAGAGTGCAGTCAAGGTGGCATCTTTCAGATGCCACTTGCAGACTCTTCTGAGCTGAAAGGTTATGGAGGCAACACAAAACTAGTGTATTTCTAACAGTGTCTGGTTCCTTCTGTATTCCCATACTGTCTCAAATTTATTATCAGGCCTTTTGTAGCACAAGTTGCTGTAGTATTTGAATGCTAAGTGAAAGAGCCAAACCCACGTCAATTAGCAGAGAAGAGCAGGAAGTTTAATTCTTATTAAAGGACTGGGGTAAGGGAGACCAATGCTCTAGTGAAATTCTAATTTGTACAAGTCCTGTTTAAAGTCAAAACAGGAGGGAGCTATACTTCCCTGTTCCTCCAAACTTTTGTACCTTCTATAGTTAGTTCCATTGGAAGGTAAGGATTTTGCCCATGCAAAGCAGTGGTATTTGGTAATGGCCGTGAAATACCTCAGGACAGATATTTACGTGGGCATGAGCTTAAGAATTAGTAGTACAAACTAAACCAGGCAGTGGAAGTGTAATTTGCATGAGTGCATAGTGTGGAGGAATTAGTGGAGGGGGAAATAAGTATGCTAGTGTAGCACAGTTTGAAATCTGAGGTGTATTCTATTTAAGTGTAAATAAATTCATTGCCAGTAATAATCCCGTCAAAGATTTTAAATCTCACTTATGTCTGAGACAACTCTTATGCCCAGAGTTGTGTACATCTGGGGAAGGAGAACTGCCTCTTAAAAATCTGTAATGTGTTGGGATAACTAGCTTTATGTATCACTTACTAAAGGTGTCATATAGGCTTATGGCTGATCTGCTTGTATTCTACACTAAATACTCTCTCAGGTTGTGTAAGTATCAGCCCTGTTAAGGCATTGTGGTGAAGTTGGGGGGGAAAAAAAGGTAATGCTGTCAATAAACAGAAGCCTAACTAGAAATATGAGATACTGTAACAGTGTAATTATATGCTAGTTCCATTTCAATAATGATTTACTAATGTAACATCATACTAGGGTGGAGTAATAATGCAGTATAAATAATGTAAAAATGTGTGTTCTGTGTTTAGAAAGAAAGTAATAAGGTAAAAAATGTAAAATGTAAATTTTACCTATTCTATCACTAGGGGGCATCCCATGTGCAGTAATAATAACAGAAGTATCTTTGTATAAAGACTTGCTGAACTGTTGAATGATTTAGCTGCGCTCAGTTTGTTTGCTGCTGCTAGCACTACACTGGCAGAAAGACCTGCCACCGTTCAAATAGACTGCTCCGTGGTCTTTCTTCCTCCTTCCCTTTTTTTTCCTCTCCTTCCCCTTCTCTGCTCATCTCTCCAAACATTGAAACACTTAAGCTGATAAGACAAATTTTACGTTATTTGGCACTTTATTTAAACTCTACTTTTTCACATGCATTTATATGTACTTGAAAACCTGATATATTTTAAAGATTAAGTCTTCTCATACAGTGTTATGCTCACTTTGAATATATGCTGTTGATACCATTACTACATGTAGCAGCACAGTGCTTTCTGTATGGTTCTTGTGGTCTGCTGATGAATCATAGGATGTTCTAGGCTGGAAGGGACCTCTAAGAGGTCATCTGATCCAACCTACCTACTTGAGTAGGACATCTCTACCTAGGTCAGGTTGCTCAGAGCCACATCAGGCCTGACTTTGAATGACTCCGGGGATGGGGCCTCCACCACCTCTGGGCAGCCCATTCCAGTGATCTATCACCCTCGTGTTAAAGAACTTTTTTCTAATATCCAACCTAAATCTATCCTTTCCTACCTTGAAACTATTACTCCTTATCCTATCAGTACCAACCCTTGTGAATAGACCCTCCCCTGCCTTCCTGTAGGCCCCCTTCAGGTATTGGAAGGTCACTATAAGGTCCCCCCAGAGCCTTCTTTTCTCCAGGCTGAACAGCCCCAACTGTCTCAGCCTGTCTTCATGTGAGACATGCTCCATGTTATCTTGAGATGCTTTCTGTTATCTTGATTTTTGTAAATTATTTTTCTTTAGGTGCGTGTGAAGGAACACTGGCCTGTTCAACTTGTCATTTAATCTTTGAAGACCATATATTTGAGAAACTAGATGCAATTACTGATGAAGAGATGGATATGCTGGACCTGGCATATGGCCTCACAGAAACGTAAGGCAATGTAACACTTCACTACACCACAGAATGGAAAAAAGGGTGTGTAGATGGGGCAGTCCAATATTCTTAGAATGCCCTAATCAGCTTTTAGTGAATATCTGGATCCCATTACACAAGTGGGATTGCCAAGTTTAAATATTGTTTGTCTGAACTCATGTTAAAAAGATGCCAGTATTGCTTTTGTAACTGAAGAGTGGCAATTGCCAGTAATTGTTCTTCAGAGGTGTCTAATGCAGGTCAGATACTCAAATAGGATCAAAAACCCAGTTCCTTAAAAAAAACCACCTTAGCTGCTGCTGTGTGAGTTTTCTTTTTCTTTTATCCTTTCCCTTCTGTTTTCTGTCTCTGTTAGTGTTTAGGTAGTTAATGTAATTTATGACTGTGTTATATTAGTATTTTAGTTTTGGTCAGATCTTCTCTTCACAGAAACACAGAAGGGTTGAGGTTGGAGGGGACCTCTTGTGGTCATCTGGTCCAGCTCCCTGCTCAAGCAGAGCCACCTAGAGCTGATGCCCAGGGCCATGTCCAGACAACTTTTGAATATCTCCAAGGATGGGGACTCCACAACCTCTGTGGTACTTATGTACATTGATAAGATCCTCCCCCAAAGACTTCTGTAGGATAAACAGTGTCCCACATGGCAGTGTCCCACTTGCCACGCATTGACTCATGTCAGAGTGCTCTTGGTACAACAGGAGCCAGATTTCTGGTTGGGTGAAACTAATGCTAAAGTGTGCTCTAACTGCTCATGGGCATTTCAGGGCGTAGGATTAGACTAGGGGTAAAGTAACTCTCTGTTCTGCATGTCCCCCACCATCACACACCTTTTAATTAGGGTGTCACATCCTCATCACAGACACGTTCCTAGTGGGCTGCACAACTTGCTGGTGTATGTGTAGCCTGTATGATAGAACATAGCCACATGAACAGGAGACAGCTCTGCCTTACAAGGTTTCATAAGCCCTTTCCTTCATGCTTCAATGGAACCGCTTGTTGAAGTTCTTGAGAATCTTTCCAGTGATGTCAGAGGGCTTTACACCTGGCCTGTACCCGTAATGGGAATCCTGTACTAATCATTTCCACGGGAGAGTGCACGTTTTCCTCACCTCAGCCAAATCTTGACTTTTCTTTGTCTTCACATCCTTCCAGAAGCCAAGCTATGAGAAACTTGTTTCACCTTCTTTTGTTTTATCTTTTTTTCTGTCTCCCAAAAAACATGTTCAATTTTGAAAAAATCGTAAGCCTATTAAGTGTGAATTTACTTCACTATTATCATCTACCATAGTTCTCCTAGGAGTAAATTTTAGGTTCTGGGCCAAACCAATTCCTTAATAGGTCTGGAGGCCAATGATCTAATAAAAAACTTCAGCTATCTTTCAATTAAAGCTTTAAGGCAAGCAGGTTTTTTACTGAAGAACTGAAAAACAGTAGAAAGCCAGAGCTCTGTTTAAATATTTCTATTTTCTCTCAAAGTTCTTCAGACCAAGTTAAGATTTAGACCCTCTGAAGGTGCTTGCTGCTTGTGTCAGGTTTTTTAACATCATGTGTTCCTCCTGTGGCCAAGAATCTTTCGTATGTGTGAGGCTGACTTTTCTGGAAGATGGAGCTTTAAGTGACTGGTACTTACTATAGGTTACCCAGTCTCCAGTGCTGATAAAACTTATGCAAAGGAGATGTACTCCTGTGCTCTGTCATAAGGATAAAAGCTTGTTCTTGTCAGGGGCTCTCTGTATCTGGGAAAGCTAGCAGCTGCCGTGAAAGCTCGTGGTTTTTAAAATGATGGACCAATGAGGTTAAAATGAAATTGTTTTGATTAACTGCAGAACAGGAGAGATTGTTAAAAGCAGTAAGATGGGAGGGATGCAAACTAGCAAGTTAAGTGTTTAGAAAATACTAAAAAAAAAAAAAAAAAAGCTGAGAAACAGCTTGCTAAAACGTAAAGCAAAGTTTCTTTTGCATTCTTGTCTCTAGAGATATGCACTGGAAGATTTCTTTGCAGAGGGCTTCCTGGAGTGTATCTCTCAAACTGATGTATCCACAGAAGTAGTATTTACAGCACATAAGTAAAAGGCATAGTAACAGGTGATAACGACGAGGTAGCCTTCGCCCAGGAGTTCTACAGGAATTTAATATGACATTTCTGAACTACTGTCTGTAGGGCTTGATTAGTTGGTTTAAAACTGCTTCCACATCAAAGGAATGGAAGGTAGCAAACCAACTTTTAAAATGAGATTGTCAGATCTGGAGAACAGTGAGTCTGATTCCATAGTGGACATGTTAATCATGTGTCTATGGGCTGTCGCCTTGTTCCAGTTTCTACTACATAATGGTAAGGAAAGAATTCAACAGAGCTTTTGTAGACAGATGTAACAGATACAGCAGTTCTTCAGATGAGTCACTGAGCATAAGATCTTCCAGTTCATGTAGTTTGTTTAGATCTGTAAATCCTTTAAGTTTTGAATTGCAATGCGTTAAGATCAAAGCCCCTGTAAAGGAGAAGTAATTGGTTAAAAAAAAAAAAAATTAACAATGCAGAAATATTTGGCTGTCTGATAAGAGTATGTGATCAACGTGGGATCTAAAGGAGATCAGTGCTAGGTTTTATGTAGTGAGCGTATTTGTGAAAGACTTGGGAAAAGAGAATGAAGAGTAAGGTTTGTGTATAGTGCTGTGTTAGTGTGGTAAAACTCAAAGCTGTCAGTGAAGACATGGACAAGGTAAGTCGGGAAAAAAGGTAAATGGAACATTGGCAATATTAGGTAGGAACAGGTGGAGAACCAGAAAATACCATTACATGACAAAATGGAGATTCACCATATCTTAATATCTGTTTTGTTGAATTTTATGTATTTTTTATTAAGTAGTAGAATGAGAGGAAATAAAGGGAAGGCCTATAGAAGTGGTTAAAGGGGGAATGGCTTTTATGCGGGGATTGACTAAATCATCTTTTGGGGTGTCCAAGCTTTTTCAGCTTTAAGGGGTAGGGGAATCTGGTTAAATATCTATAAAATTATAAATGCTGTAGAAGAATTTGAGTAGGAGAAGGTCATTTGTTTCTCACAAGGCTATTTAGTGCTGCCTAGGGTGTTGTTTTTTTTTTTTTGTAGTAGACTCAAAACAAAGGGCAGTGTTATTTCACATAAGTGAATCCATTGCCACGCTACAGAGTGCGCATGCAGTTAGCATTGGTCTTTAGTGAAAAGCAGACACTTCAGTAAAATTAAGCCTCATGGGCAATGCTACATATAAATACTATTTCTACTAGATTTAATATAGAAATATTACTTTTGGGCATAGTACTGAATTGAGAGTGTTAACAACAGTTGATCACTATACGCTTGGAAGAGTTCTGTAGAGATATTAATGTAGTACCATTTTTTGGTAATACCTCTGCCTGCATTCCTAAACTGATCATTCAACTGCTGCTACAAAACATTCCCCATCCTTGCCGATCTTAAGTATTCTATATTTAAGTGCCAAGACGTGGACACTGAATTAAAGATATCCCAGCAATAAAAGTACCTTGTGATGTCTGCAGAATTTTGTTGTGGTAGTAAATATTTTTATTTATTTATTTAATTCAACGTTTTGTCATACTGAATGATAGAAAAAAAGGAGGATTCCATCTCCTCACGTGCCATGAGTAATCCTTCCCCTGAGGTTTTTTGTCTTTTTGCTCTTACCTTTCTAGCTTAATGACCTCATCTTGAGTTGTTCAGTTTAAAAACACTGGACCCTGGATGTGTTAGGCTATGCTTTCTCTGAGGCTTTCATTCGGATTCATTGCCGTCATCTCTTCAGAGATGCCAGAGGTCCCTTGGGAGGTCAAGGGGTGTGCCCTGCACTTGACTGAACTATCAGTGACCCGGTGAAAATTCACCCTCACTATATGGTACCTGAGCAAGTAGGAAATGCTCTGTGCACAACTTTCCAGTGTACGGAACTCTGTTAACGTAGAGCACAATGATTGCCACCTGCATCTTTACATTCATGTGTGCAGTTCACTACTGGTCTTGATTAAGACCATGCACGAGAGCAGCTGTTTCTAGATCACAACGTTTTTGGGATGGCTGAATGTTGGAGGCACAAGGGGGTAAACGCTGTTAGATCAATGATTGTCTAGAACTAACGACAGTGTCGTATTTCCCTACAGATCTCGTTTAGGCTGCCAAATCTGCTTGAAGAAATCGATGGATAATATGACTGTTCGAGTACCAGAAGCTGTTGCTGATGCTAGACAATCAGTAGATATGAGTAAAAACTCCTAAAAGAAAATATCTTAGGGGTTTTAAAGAAGCTTAATTATTTTTATAACTTATTTTTAAAGGTGTAATTAAATATGGAAACTTACATAATTGTGAGTTATTTTATATGACTATCAATATTAGATTAATGCTATTTTAATTTTCTTTATAGAACCTCCTATATTTTTACGCTTCAAATGCAATAATACTTCTTATAAGTGATCATTGGATTATGAATACTCTCAAGTGTATTACAGATTTCATATAGCATTATTCTTCCAAAACCTTTAATGATGCTTGAAAACTGGATCACTTCTATGAGACTTCTCCTAAAAACCCTGGGCATTTCTAGGTTTCAGACCTGGATATGCAAGAGAACAAAGCTTGTAAGGCTGCATGGGGTCCTTTAAAGTGTAGTCATTAAAGATGGCCTGCTCAGAGTGAATTCACATTCTCAGTAAATACGATACTTGCTCAGCGAATAGCGAATTTTCAGGGTGGGAATTTTCTAGACTTTGGAATCTTAATGAGATGTGGCAGGTTTTGCTTTGCAAAGATCCTGTTAAACCCATGAAATCTAGGGGCCAATATAAGATGTTGGCACCTGCAGCTTACTGGCTGCAGTGCATTGCTGTCCAAATTAAAAGTCAGCCTCACCAGTATTTACAGTTGACTGTACCACAGATATGGGGATACACGTGGCTTAGAAGGGTAGAGCCTTGGAGCTGTCTAACAGGAGAGCATGACTGCTGGAGGTAGCCATCAGTTCTTGCTGTTCTCTGAAGATGGCTGAGTTGGGATTGAAGAGGGTGATGTTTGTCAATGTAAGATTTATTTTTTTCTTTTCAGAAATGTTTATTCATTTTTCAGTGTTCAGGAGGCAGCCTGATGTCAGCTCAGGTGTTCAAGTTAAAGAGAGTCCTAGATTCTGGGCCCTGCCCTCAGATCATTTCAATAATGGTTCATGTGAAATGATCAGGTGTATTTAATCCATCAGGATAGAGTAGGTTCCACAGAAGAGGTAGGGAGACCTCTGTGGTGGGATAGCACGTGGGCTGATGATGAAGAGCTTTCAGTTAGATCTTGCTTTACTCTTTCTAAAGTAGTCCAGAATAATATAATGTCTCTAAGACACTCTATTATTCTCTACAGTTTTTGTTGCCTAAGTACATAAATGAAATGGTTGTCACCAGTACCTTAGTCATTATTCTTACAAGGTTATTTTAATATTTTGGCATTATTTTTGTATATGTATATTATAACTTGTTATTTACATTTGAATGATCCAATGCATTCATTAATGCCTTATTTGAACTGGTGACAATGACATTGAAACATCTTTTCTTGCATTATTGTATTTGTGGGAGAGGGGAAAAATATTTTTCAGTGTCAAATATTGGCATTAATTCAAACTTCATAAAGAGGGTTTGGGAAAAAGTGTCTTTGTTATAAAAAGAGATCTTTTCTAGAACTGTATAGAAAATAGATCTACTTCAGATTCTTTTATTTCTCCTCTGAGTAGCTATTCCTTTGTTTTCTGGTGTTCCCTTTGGACTTTCCCCTAAAACAAGGCATGCTTAATGTGGTCTGCTCAGAATTTAATCATACAGGGCTTTGAGAATACACTTCCTATCTCATCTAACTCAAAAGACGACTTCAGTGTTGAAGTTCCCTGGCTTTTTGCAAGACAGCGAGGCTGGGGAGAAGGGTGGAAATCAACTGAAGAAATGCTCTGAAGATACTGCTGTCTTTAACTGCTGTGATTCTCACTGTAATTCAGAGGTCACCCTCCCACAATCAGGTGCTAAAGTAAATCAGTTCTCAATTCATATTGCCTTTGTCCTGAGTTCCTTTATACATAAGAAAGTTCATTTTTATTTGAACTTTTTGTTTTTTTTACATGAGACACAGCTGTTTAGCTTCCAAGAAAGGGAGCTTGGGTCACAGCCAGATGTAGTGTGTGTTCTTGCATCAGAAAGCAATCGGGGGGTTCAGTACAGTTGTGGGGTTTAGGGGTAGATGTCAGTGTTTGAGTTCTGGGGTTTTCTTGGGGAGTTTTTTTGTTCTTGGTTGGTTGGGGGTGGGGGGGCGGGCAGTGCTGTTTTGTTTTGATTTTTTGTTGTTGTGTTTTGGTTGGTTTTTTATGTACAGCACCAGGCACTTCTTGTGGGAATCTTGAAGCACTTAGCACTGTGTTAAACAAATGTGAAACAGCTCTCAAGCGACAGTCTTCTTCCTAAGCCAAGGTGGTTTTGTTGTGCATTTCCTGTGACGGCTTCTCCTTACAAAGACTTTGACTCTCCTATAGTGTGCCTGTGGAAGGAATCACTTAACACAGCAAGGCAAAAAAGGACACTTCAAAGTTCATTCTTAATTCTAGAGGTATCCCATATTGCATGCAAAGGGAAATCTCAGAAGGCAAAGGAACTGATGTGTAATCCCCAGAATGCACAGCTCAGAGATACTTGTTTCCTTATTGTCAAAATGATTTGCAAATAAATCTTATTTTATACCATTTTCTGACACACCTTGTCTGTATTGATTTTTCATCCCTTTTTCTTCAAGCCATTGAATGTATTTCTGGGTGTAAAATGGAACTTAACAGTTAATAATGCACAATAAAGTATGAATTATTGTGCAATGACACAATTAAAACATCAGAACTAGAAAAATATATATTTACTTCCTTGTCCAAGTAAAGATTACAGGTAACTCACTTTCTAAAAGCATTTCCTTTCTGTTACAACAGTCAGTGGGTCTCTTCTGTTTCTCTCCCATGAAAAAAGGAGAAAATCAGAACTGACTTTTCCCTTTGCTTCTAAGCTTTAGTTAGCAACACATGCTTGCAGTTTGGGGGGAGGAAAGGGAGCTGTAATTCAGAAGCATTTCGGGGGGAGGGATGCTGCCATGTGTTTCCTGAGGGTTAAAAAGTTCTCTGGATTGGCTTGATTTTGTGAGGAAGCCAGGTCAAAACCAGCCACTGGCGTAAGGCCAGATCTTGTAGTCCGCTCTGCCCTCCTGAGAGTGGGGGAAGCTTGCCTGTGGCTCTGGGTCATGTCCATTCCCCTCCACCCCCTTAAACCCTAGTCTGGTTTCCAGCCCTATGGGCTTTGTTCTGTGCAGGGAAGCTGGCCGCAGGAGCTCTCGGCAGTCCCTGTCCCCGTTTCTGTGACACTTTATGTGTGTGTGTGTGTGGGGAAGGGAGGAGGTGCCTTGCACTCCTGCATCTCATTTTGCCGGGAGAAGGTTCCATCATCCGGATTGCAAGCTGTCACAGGGGAGGGGAAAAGGCAGGTTCTCCAGGCGCTTTGTTATTTCTTGGACAGAAAAGTACCAAATCTGAAGTTTGCCATTTTTGGCTATGGGGTTCCAAAAGATTTAAGGCAACTGTGTCCAACCTTAATTCACATCCCCGTGGGAGGCAAGTGTTTCCACTTCCAAAAGCGCTGCAGTGAAAGTGGCAGCGCTTCCCCTGCTCCCAGGTTCAGGCTGGGGCATGGAGAAGGTTCGCTACCTTGTCTTGCCTTCACAGAGGACAATGGTATACAGAGATAGGGTAGCCAAATTAAAAAAAAAAAATTCTCACTTCTTGGGAGGAAGAATAAATAAATTTTGAGCAAAAGAGATGCTCAAGATGAGTCACTGAGGTATCAAATAGCAGGAAACATTGGGAAGAGGCTGCAGCTGCTGGTGGTGATTTCTCCTCAAATGATCTGAAAAGATGTGAAAGGGGATCAGGGATTTCCTGCATCAGGATGGCGTGGGGGGGTTGTTGCCTCTGTGGGTGGCCGTGTAGGTCCACTGTGGCTGTGGTGCCTTGCTGCTCTTCCTCTCCGCGGTGCGCTGCCAGGAGAGCCACAAGAAGCATTGCTGTACATGAAACAACAGGCATTAGAAGTAACCCTGAGGTTTACTTTCTAATCTCTTGGGCACTGCTTCGTTTTTTTATGAAGTTAAACATCTTTTTGATGTGAACCAGTCCAAATTAAAAAACGTCTTGAGAGGGATTTCTGACCAGCAGAGATTTAGCATTTGCAACCAGGGCAAACTCTTCCTCTAAAGCTGTGGCCTCACGTCTAATTGCTTGGAGACGTGTCTCTGAGGTCCCCTCCACAGTTACGGAAGCTCCCTTGACCTCAGCCCAGCAGCAGAAATGTTGGAGCACTGTCTAACACCGTGCTTCCACCAGCAGTGTCACCTCAGTGTAGCCAGCGTAACCCCTCTTGTGCCCAAGCCCTTCCACAGCCCTGTGCCTTCTTCCCGAACAGGCCCTCTGAGCATCTCTGGTATCTGCTAGAGATGAGAACGGATAAAAAGGGTCTTGAACAGACTTGGTACAACCTCCGTAGCATCCACTCGGCTACAGCAGATCGATCCCATTTCTGGCCCTTTCAGAGCACTCCTGTGCTAAAAAACGGGATACAGCCCGAAATTCCCTCAGCTGGTGCTGACCTCAGGTGGTAAATCCCTGCAGCACAGCGCTGGTAGGGATTAAAATCCAGGAGCGGGAAGAGCGCGGCACAGGGAGAAGCTGCACCTGAGAGCCCGGCTGGCTGCAGCTGCAGTGGAGATGGTTACTGTGGAGCTGGATCACAGACTCATGGAATTGCCCAGCTTGGAAAAGGCCTTTAAGATCACTGAGTCCCATCATTAACCCAACACTGACAAGTCCTTGACTGAGCCATATCCCTAAGCACTGCATCTACACGACTCTTAAATACCTCCAGGGATGGGGACTCCACCACTGCCCTGGACAACCCATTCCTGTGCCTGAGGATAATCCTTCCAGTAAATAAATTCTTCCTAGGATCCAATCTATGTCTATAGCTGTGAAAGAAATGTGGAGTCAGAGTGGAAAAGCGCTATTTCTGGATCAGGCCAGGCTGCAGGCACCTGCTGCCTAGCGAGTGGCAAAGCTGAGCATGTTGTCCCACAGACAGATGTGCAGACACACAGGCATTGGCCATGGTGATCCATGCAGCCAT
Source organism: Coracias cyanogaster (assembly GCA_033124195.1). NCBI lineage: Eukaryota > Metazoa > Chordata > Aves > Coraciiformes > Coraciidae > Coracias > Coracias cyanogaster. The sequence continues at coordinate 27,481 of JAVSBS010020310.1, read as the reverse complement.
CTGGTCCATGAGCCCCAGCCCGTGTAGGCAGCTAGCCCCTCTGTCTGTGACCTCATGGGGAGCTTCTGCCACTGGCAGTGGGGCTGGTGGCTCCCCATGACAGCCCTGGCAGCAGCCCCACTGGGGATTCAGCTGGCTCTGGTGAGGTTATGTGGTTGCCCAACCTGTCATGGTGCCTCTGCTCTTTAGTGTTTGTGGGGATGAGCTGTCAGTCACATAACCTAACACTCTTCAGCGATGAGGTGGGACATTTGTGGTCCTGGTTTCCCCAGTGCTGCAGCAGGCAACAGAGGATGTGTTACATACACATCAGAAGTGGTAATGACACGGGACACTGGTACTCAGTAAGAAACAGCTTCCAGGTCCTCCAGAGAAGTCTGCAAGTGCCTGTGGCAGCTGTACCCAGGTTGCAGGTATGGCTGGGTCAGCTTGCTTTATGCTGGCAGCGAACTGATGCTGGCAGCTGGTGGGCTGAAATCTCTGGATTTGGAGAAGTCTGTCCCATGTCGCTGAAGGAAAAGCCAGGTCATAGATGGTGTTTCTCCTTCAGGCTGTTTGATAAAAAATGTCTCTCCTTAAGAATCCAGTTTTGGATTGACCAAGTACCCAGACAAGTTGGATGTCCTTACTCCATCCAAGTGCATCTGAGCAGGTTCAGAGGGGGGTTGGCAGCCCATTCTCATTTTACCCTTCCTCAAGTAACAGCCCTGTTTTGCCTAGGTAAGTCATCACTAGATTTTGATCTGGAGAGCACTTGTGGGCTTTACAGGTAATGGTTTGAAAGAAGATCATTGACTTCCTAGAAAACTCTGACTGGAGGGGAGAAAGAGAGAGGGAGGGCTGACGCAAGATCACCATGATGCAGCTGCAGCCTCTTGGATCCAGGAGAGAGGCAGACGTATACCACCCAGGGAGCCAGTGATGGATTTTGGCTGGGGATAAAGGTAAAAGGTCTCATCTCAGAGGAATGTTTAACAACAGATGAAAATAGCTGTAAAAGAAAACAAATGGTGTCACAGAGACAAGGCGTATGGTAGCTCAGAGTGATGGGGGGGCTTGTTCAAGCTGCAGTTTGGTTCCAGGGGACAGATGACTGTCAGGAGGGAGCACAGCAGGGGATGGCCAGAGTAGGAGAGTCTCTGCTTCAGATTTCAGCACTTTTTTCCTTCCAGCCTAATTGAGTTGTTATGATCATCACAGACATTGGATTTTCATCAGAAAATTAGGAAAAACACATTCTGTCCTGGCATGGAAAAGAAAAAACAATCCATGTCCCTTGTCTTGAAGTTTGCTTGCCCTTCTGGGGCTGTCCTTCAAGGAGAAGGGCAGCTTGGGAGCCTCTGGGCCAAAAGTCTGGGAAGCAGAGCAGAGCTGCCCCAGGGATGAATGTTGTCTTAGGAGGGAAGCTCAGGAGACTGGGATCTCCCTCCACTGAGCGAGGTACACAGAAAATGTTGTATTTCCAACTCCAGCAGCTCATGTTTAAGCATTGAATGCAAGCTTCACTTTACAAATGACCTTAATTAAAGACCTCATTGCCATTCTTTATTCTGTACCACTTTTGCATTTTATTATTTGTCCCTGGATAAAAATAATTGGAGAGGTTTAGAGATTTGCCTGTTATAGTACTTATTGTCAGAGGCAAAAATGCCAAAAGGAGGTAGGAGGCATCAGAGACCTTTACAGAAGCACAGAGAAGTGGAGGGGGAAAACCAATTACCAGTGAACGAGTTAATTCTTAGAATAAAAGTACAGAGTAACCGCAGGGTATTTGCTATGGTATTTCATTGCTTATATAACTGGTTAATCATCACTGTCAACTGCCCAGCACTGAGCTGCTCCTCATTTACTATAAAGCCCTGCCTTCATCATAAATAATACATTTAATTCATCTCTGCTTCCTTCCAGTTGAAGGGCATCTATAATGGCTATAGATCCCGAGAATTTTGTAACATTAACCTTCCTCTGAGGGTCAGGTGCCAGAAATTCTTACTCTCTGGCAAAATAATTTCCCAAAATCTTTTTCCTAGTGAGTGAAAAGCAAATCCCAGCTCCAAGACTGAAGTGAGCTTGAGCTGCAGTGTAAGTGGTGCAAGCACAACTGCCCCAGCACCGGCCACATTGTACAATGCAGGCACAGTCAGCAGCTCATGGCTTCTGCAATAAGGTGTTATTTACCAGACCAATATGGCTTTTTTTTGTCCTTTGAATCTGGAGTGCATTCAGAAATACCCAGGAAGGTCATCTTGCTGAAAACTCATGGGCAGCTTTAAACCTGGAAGGAGACCTGCATTATTTAAGGAGTTAATTCCTGGCAGTAAACTTGGGTGGATGCTGCACTGACAGCAGGTCTGAATCTGTGAACACTTGACCCAAATCCACTGTGGGAAGCAAAAGAGCCTTCAGCCAATCCTTGCCACTTGCTCCCCACCTCTCCAAAACAAACAGGCAGGTATGTTTTGGTTCAGCAAAAACGTTGAAACAAATTACATTTGATACAAGTCACAGTACTATTTCAGAAGTGAAAACAGCAATATTCCTTCCAGAGCACGCCGAATATTTAGATATAAAAATAAACCAACTAGGCAGGCCCCACTGCTGCGTGCAGCAAGCTCCCAGCTCTCTTACTTCCTACACTGCTGCTGCCAGAGAGCCCCTGATTTATCGACTGTTTCCCTCCAGCTCAATAATCATGAAATTCTTCAGCTTTCTCTTACTTTGAGTAACCATGATGCCTGGAATCCCATCAGGGTAAACTACTGGCAGAAACAAACGCCCCTGCAGGAACTGGAAGAGGAAACAGGGAAGGGTCCTGGCTCCAGTGCTTCAACCTTGTTTTTCTGTGCTGCCCATGGACCCTCTTCAATGCCCGGGAGCTGTAGAGGGAACCCAGGGCTTGACGCCAGTGTGACGCTGAGGTACAGCTTGGTGCATGGGGCCATAGAGGAGCAGCCAAAATGAATTTGCAGAGCACACACATTCTTAGAGTCATGCAACACCAGAAAAACCTCAAGCTTCTGCTGTGTGGCTTTCACCAAAGCTCCACCTGCAAAGTTCTGAAGAGACATTGGACACACAAACATACAGAAAGAGACAATTTAATTAGTGACTACTTAGAAACCTCATGTCTGAACAGCTTCATCTGGCACTCCATCCTTTGTCTCTGCCAGGCATGGCTCTCTCTTCTATTGCTATTAACTTTGATAACCTCCCTAAGAAAGTATTATCATAATTACTTCTGAAGAGAGGAGGCAGCAGAAATCTCAAGCTTTTCCATTTTCTTCTAGGTTATCCACAGCCCTTATGCCAACTGTAATGTCAACATGCTGTTTTTCTAATTTCACAGCCTTGATATTAGCACATTTGAAAAAAAATTCCCATTGCTGATAACTTCTTGAGGTCTTGGCTCAGAGCTTTTCTACTTCCAAACTGAATTTCAGGCTACAGTATTTTCACAACTACCATTTTTATTTTCCCTAAACAATGTGAAATAAACTACTGAAAACTATTTTCTTTCTGGAAAAAAGTGTGAAACATAAGTATTTTTCTTTTTGTATTGCTCTTCACATGGGGAAAGCTGTTCATTTAAAATGCATGTGCCAAAAAAAAAAAAAATCAGTTCTGTTGGTTTGCACATGATACCATTTAACTCTGGTAAGCTTGATAACATTTTCCAAATCAGGCAATTACTGAAATTGTCTTTAAGTCTTTATATTGTACAGGCTCTGAAAGATCTTGCCAACATTACATTGTTTTCCAAAATGACAGCTACAGGGCTTCAAGTCCAGGATATTTGGATGGGGAGCCACACCATCACAGAATGGTCTAGGTTAGAAGGGACCTTCAGAGATCACTTACTCCAGCCCCTGTGCACTTGATTAGGGACCTGTATAAACTTCCTGCATCTGATAAGTTTATTGCAGAACTTGTCCAGATTTGAGGAAATCAATTGTATTGAACTTTGGTGTGTTTTCACAGACTCCATTGGTTTAATATGTGTTGTGCTGGTCCAGCCATCATCATTTTATGCTGCCATCAATTGCCTGATCACACAGGCCAACACTGAACTCAGCAACACCCCCTCACAAGTCTTCTTTCAGACGGTCCTGCCACAGGTTCCTGGGGGCCCAGCTCCTCCACTGCCCACTGTGGTGCCAGCATTGCCTGCTAGACACAACAGACAGGGATGGCTCCCTCAGTGGCCCTTCACATGGAAGGACACCACCAAGAGAGCTCAGCAAGATACAACCAGCCCCAATAGAAGCCACACCCAACAGAAAGCTCCTCCAACTACTCGGCTCCTGGTTGATATAGCTGTGGCCTCACCCACCACCCCAACCACAACCACCTGGGTGAGCATGGAGCCACAGAGGCACAGGTGGGCCAGGTTCTGCCTCTGGAATATGAAGCCAATCAGAAAAACCAGAACACTCTGCTGGGTTGTGACTCATTCACAGGTCAACTCCAACTCAGGCCCCACAACTCAGGCCCCAGCACTTCAATCTGTTAAATAATTCCTGGTACATTACAAAACAGTTATCATCACCTTTGTTTTTAATTAAGTATGATATCAAGAGTATTGCCCACATACGACATTTTCTAAATGTGATCTATAGAGAATAAAATTGCATGTTTTTTCCATTAAAAACCCAAGAAGTATGGCAAGCAAATAAAAAAGAAGTTGAGGTGTGCATCCTGTCTTCCTGGGCAAGGGCTTGTTGGGGCTGGAGATCCAGGGAAGAGTGGTTGTGCATCTGTGACAGGCAACCACTGGACAACCCTTGACTTGTCTGTAGTGTAACAGATTTAGCAACATGTTGGATGGTGTCTCTAGCACCCTTGAGGGCATGAACCATCACAGGGTCTTGTTGGTAACCACAGACTGGAAGGGCTGAACACAAGATGACTTGAGCAGTTAAGCAGTAAAAAGTATTAAAAGATGGAAACAGTAAGAACTCTTTACTAGATGACCTTTAAGGTCCCTTCCAACCCAACCATTCTATGATTCTGTGATTCTAATAATATGTTTAAAGGAAGGAGCTGTTGATCTGAAGTTTACCAGAAAAAGTCAATTGGCATTCAGGCCACTCATAGGTAAAAAGGGACAACAGAGAGTGGATCAGATTGTTGCTTCTCAATGGTGTTTGCTCTTGAAAAGTCAGAATGCCAATAAATCTAAAATTTACCCTAAACTGTAGTCAGTAATTTTGGTTAACTTGAGGGATCTTGGGCTATGAATAATTTTTTTTCGTTTTTTTTTATAAATATAATTCCCAGGAGCAAGGGTTCAGATGAAGAGTTAATTCAAGGAATATTCTTAGTGTAGAGCTTCTGGTGTGACGTATGGGAACCCAATGTGTCCTACTTTGAAATGGCCGCCATGGGGACATGTTCATAAAATCACTAAGGTTGGAAAAGACCTCTAGGATCATCAAGTCCAACCTTCATTCAACATCTCGCTGACCCCTTGACCATGTCTCAAAGCACCACATGTCTCTACCCATTTTTTTAACACCTTGAGGGATGGTGACTCCACCACTTCCCTAAGCAGCTTGTTCCAATGCCTAACCACTCTTTCAGTAAAGAACTTCTTCCTCATATCCAACCTAAACCTTCCCTGGTGCAACTTGAGGCCATTACCTCTTGTCCTGTCATTAGTTACTTGGGAGGAGAGACCAGCACCAGCCTCACTACAACCTCACTTTAGGTAGTTGTAGAGAGCAATGAGATGTCTTCCCAGCCTCCTCTTCTCCAAGATAAACAATCTCAGTTCCCTCAGGTGCTCCTTATACAACGTATTTTCCAGACCCCTCACCAGCTTTGTTGCTCTTCTCTGCACCTACTCCAGCACCTCAATGTCCTTCTTGTACTTTGGTGCCCAGAACTGGACACAGTACTCAAGGTGCGGTCTCACGAGTGTCAAGTACAGGGGCACAATCACCTCCCTAGTCCTCCTGGTCACACCATTTCTGATACAGGCCAGGATGCTGTTGGCTTTCTTGGCCACCTGGGCACATTGCTTGGCTGATGTTCAGCCAGCCGTCCACCAGCACCCCCAGGTCCTTTTCCTCCAGGCAGCTCTCCAGACACACTTCCCTAAGCCTGTAGCGTTGCCGGGAGTTGTTGTGACCAAAGTGCAGGACCAGGCACTTGGCTTTGTTAAACCTCATACAACTGGCCTCAGGCCATCAATCCAGCCTGTCCAGATCCCTTTGCAGAACCTTCCTACCCCTTCATCAACTCTAGGATGTAATAAAATTTTGAATGCCTGTAGCGTTGCTGGGGGTTGTTGTGACCAAAGTGCAGGACCTGATTTTTTTTTTTTTAGGAGGCAAAAGTGTCATCCTAGTGAAAGAAAAAAAATCTGAAAAAGCTTTTCAGAGGCCAAGGCTGAGAAGCAGAAATAATAATTATTAGGGAACCACTCTGCTGGAAAAATAGCCATGTCCATAGGGTCCATGATACTGAGTATCTGAAGTAACTATGAATTTCTATTCCAAGTTTTACCTTTTGAATGTGGTTGTATTACTTGAGTCAGAAATTGAGTACACATCTCTTGTGGTTAACTGCAGACTTCTGGGTCTTTATCAGTTCTTCCAGTTAGTTTTGGTGACTAATGGTCATTTAGTTTTCACCCAAGTAATTTCCACAAAAGGAGTTTGGTTGAGCATGACCATTGCCTATGGCTTTCAGTGTTTCTATCATAAAGACACACTGTAGAGCTGTACCAGCCTGTTTTTATATGCTTTGGCAAGATCCATCTCCATTTGGTGTTTTGTTAGACAAGAGGTATCTTGCTTCTGGTGATGAGATTTGAATGGGTGGGAGGTGCCTGAAAGGCCAGAGAAGTTGTAGGTAAAAAGGTATTTCTAAGAAAAGTTATTTCAAGGTATAGTCTTTCAGCCAAGTTGTAATTATCCAACATTTTTCAATATATACCCCAGAAGGTTGGGTCTCTTTGTTTTCTTGTCAGTCTGCATGAAGTATATAAATACTCAGATGCTATCATTTGTATTGGGAAATTAAGAAAATTAGAGTGGGAGGATTAGAGACATTTTTAATCACCCCTGGCTCTGTATCCAAGGATTTTTTCCATGATTCATCTTCATCATGGGCAAGGAACTTCTCTGTTGGGCCTCAGAGGATTCACACCCCATGACTGTGGCCACATCACTGCAATTAGGTCCATTTGCCACTGCTGAAGGGTTGACTCTTAGTCTCTCCATTTGCAAATCTTGGGCTGGTTTAGTTGTCTGCATGTAAAGAGTTTGAAATGGTGCACCTCTGCTCCCAGAGCTGTATAACCCCTCCCTGCCTGCACTGCCCTGCCTTATCCTGCCCATCACAGGAGCCTGCAGCTCAGTGATGGTGTGAGGCTATACTGCCAGCCTTGTGACCACCAAGGCTTCTATGCAAGTTGTGGTACATATGTCCCTCCAACACCTTCTGTCTGGCAACATCCATAAGGACAATGCAGTACGAGGGGTGATCTGGGGAGCCTTTACCATTCATTTCTTTTCCCCTAATCTCTGGTGGCAGTGGTGTTGGGTTTTTTCTTTATTTTTTTGTGGGGGCATTAACAAAGGATGATAGTCAACTTCAGTCCAGCCCAGTACTTCATGATAAATTTTTCTGCTTCGTGGGCTTTTGCTCTGCCTGGGTGTCATTTTACATTTTATATTTGATGGATCTCTATGCTCAAAATACTTACTAATCCCATCTTTATTAGAGACTACGCAACCGGGTGCCTTAATATATCCTCTCTGCTTAATCTTTGTTGTTCAAATGGAATTTGATGCTCCACCTGAACTGACCCATAATCTCTTGTTTTGTATAGTGTGCATTTTAAATTTATTTGTGAGGTCAGTGTGTGTTTGCTGCTTTCTTGTTTTCCGGGGTGAGATAGTTCCCTTCACAACAGAGGCTCTTTCTGTCTTGGGAAATTATCTTTGGAAGGCATTCTGAGGGCATATAAACACAATAGAGTTGGAAATAGAAATGTGGCATTTATTTATTGGGCCAAATATCAAGCAGCAAGCAGGGAGTAAAAAGGGTAATACAGTAATTGTGTTATTTAAACATATTTAGTCAGTAATGCTTATGACTGGTGAGGATTTTATTGGAAAGCTTTTGTTACAGGGAGGGATAAAAATAGAATTAATATCTCCTGCAGGCAATTACTCTTAAAAATCACAGCTTATTCTGTGTCTCAGAAGCTCAGAGGAAAGATGGAGCTCTCATATGGGGCCAAAAAGGATAAACATGAGAAAACCTGGCTCTTGTTCCATGCCTGTGAAATTCCCCTCACCCACCCACACCTTACTCTTTCCTCTACAAGACCAAGAGGCAGCTTGAGGAGTTCGAAGGGCACCTGCACACAAAGTAGGCACCATAGTAGCTCAAAGCAGGGTTTTCGTGGTTGATGGTGGTTGCCACTGCCAATGAGTGGGCTGCACTGTTTCTGCCAAAGGTGCCTCTAGCTTTAGGCAGCCTCTGGGATGCATGAACGCCTCCTACTTCATCCCACTACACTTAGGTCATGTGTAGAGAGTTTGTGACTGCCCTTCAGTGTACTTCAGGCAGTAAAACAGAGGTAACCATGGCTAGAGCTGGTCCTTGTAATCCCACCTAAAAGAGGATTTAACCTAGATTCCCCCTAAATCCTAGAGAACCACTTAGCCTCCTGTCTAGTTCTGTGTGGCATGACATCTACTTCAGGAGATGTCTCCTTGATTGAACTTCAGTTTCTTCATGCCTAAAGTCAGGAGTGGGTGAACACTGGGATGCTCTGCTTGAGGAGAAAGGGATGGTCCTCTCTCACCTAAGTTTGCTTCTGTCCATAGGATTGCCTGTGACTCTGAAAAAGCTTTTCACTTTTGTAACAGAAGTCAGCTATTTCCTTTAAGGCATAGGAGGAGTGAATCCCAAGGAGGTGCTTTGCTATTTGTTCCCTGCATAGTGAATGAGAAGGAGTAGGACCTAATGTAGCTTGTCTAAATTGCTCTCTGGAGGCACCTGAGCTCAGTGTATGGTGAGCAGAAGAGGCTTAACTTCATGTGTCCTGGATTAGACTCTGGAAACTGAGTCCCCATGAACTCCATGGGAGCCTCGGTATCATGGTACCACTTGGCTGTACTTGGAAGTACCTTCTGATGTATCTCCAGCCACCTGGAAGGCAAGTGGTGTGACTAAATCAGTGGTCAAGATTCCTTTTGCATGGTTGGAGAAGGAAGCACTTATTTCACCATGAAGAACAACCTGAGATGGGAGGAGGCACCTCTGAATGATCCCTCAGCTGTAGATGAAACACGGCACCAATTTCATAATAATTCTTGGGTGAATGAAATCTCACCTAGGCTTTAGGAGAGTGGGTCATTCCCTTCTTCAGTCAGTAGTCTAAAATTCAGGCACAAATAGGCATAAGGTAGACACCTGATCTGTGTGTAAATGACCTGGTTCAGTAGTGAGAAGAAAGCACCACCTGTGTTTGGAAACTCCCTGCAATGAACCTGTTTTTTTTTCTCTGATGCAGGCACAGCTAAAGAAAATACTTTTTTTTCTGCATGTTTACTCATTAAACATTCAGGCCATAACTATCTCTGCATTGAGACTGCCTGTGAGATTGTCCTGAACAGAATGATTAATCATTATGGAGTTGTGAGTAATCACCGAGGGCTGGGAGCCTCTTGTATCGTTAAGGCCCATTCCCAAGTAATCATGAATGTCATGTCTCTGTACTGTGGTTCCTGGGGCTGTCATGGATGGCAGGCCCCTGGTTTGCAGCACTTCCTTAGGCAGGAGTTTCAGTGAAAAGCGTGCATGACGGCTTGGGAGAAAATCTGAGATGGCCATGACTAGACGGGCTGAAAAACGTAGAAGGCCAGCACACTGGGTGAAGGTGGGACCTGGTGCTAATCACACTGCTTGCTCTGGAGCAGGAACCTGCTGGGAGCCTGTGGGGTCACAGGAACAACAGAGATGCTTGAAGACCTCCCCAGGAGATAACCACCAGTGCGGTGGTTATCTCCAGGCTGGGCTGTGGTTACCTGTCCCTCAAGGTTAATGAGAACGACTCCTACAATAATTATTCCTAAAGGAGGCTGCTGGATGGAGAGCTCTGACCTTCATGTTTTAAAGCACCATGAGATCAGCTTGCTTTGCTCTCCTTATCTGAGCCAATTCTCTGACACAGAGAGATACCTGCTCTTCTTGTCCCATTAGATGCTGCTTGGTGTGTCAGAGGCTGCTGAGGGTGTACACTAATGGTCACTGTTGAAGCATTTCCTCGATGGCTTAATCAAGGAGAAAGAGTTCATTTGACTAGACAGAAATAATTAATATAGCCTGAGCCACTGTTCTCATGAAAACTTCCCCATAATGTCCCTGAGAGGGAGAGTAATGATGTTTTTGGGAGCAGAGCAGGTCTCCCCATCTGACCCTAGGTGAGCTCTCCTGCCCTGCAAGCACACATGTGCTGGCCAGGAGCCTTTCCCGCTCCTGCTCAAGCATTGCTCAATTCAAACACAGAAATTTGGGGGAAAAAAATTATTTTATTCAGAAAAATCTATTTTAAAAAATGCTTCCTGTCTGTCTCTTCCACCTTCTAATTAATTTCTGAGAGTCACTTGGATAAAAGGAGGTGGACGAGGCAGTAGATACTCTATATCTTGAATTCTGATGCCAAGAAGCATGGCATGCTTACAGGGAACAGGGGAAATATGGCATGGACAAACAGCTGCATTTGGAAACTGGTCACCAGCAGGTGAGAGGCCCCTTGGCTGTCTGCATTTGAGGGGGCTCCAGGAGGTGGTCTGTCCTTCCCTGCTTGCCTTTGCACCTCAAGACTATTTGGAGACCGGAGATGAGAAGATGCTTTTGCAGATAATGCTAAGGTGAAAGAGATGACAGGCTGGGATTCAGGCTGGGTGCAGTTTCTTTGGGTGCCCACCAAGGTTTACGGGTGTATACACAGATGTCCACATGTGAGCTAAGTCTTGAGCTCCCATGGTAGCTGCTGGGGATCCAGTCAATATGGTCAGTGGAGTCCAGAGAGTGACTCCATACCTCTAAAACAAGTACCAGGAAAGGGTCTGGCTGTCAAAGCGTAGGTGTCTAGTGCCATGCTGGAGACTGCAGACCCTGCTTGGTTTCCAGGTACTGTCCCAGGGGGTCAGAGACCCTGCAAATCCTGTGTGGCATCTGCTGGCCTGTACAAATGCACCCACTGTCCTAGGACATTTTAAATAACCGTGGTTATTTATTTTGGGCAAAGTATCTCACCTGCCAAACCCCTTTCCATGCCACTAGTTGTTGACCAGATTGCTGTCTATGCTCTACTGACTGACCATATTGACTGCAGTGGCAGCTGGAACACCCAGCACATGTGTAGACACCTGAAATTAAGGGTCTAAATCTTGGGGTGAATCCCAACAGGAAAATTTACATTCAAAAGGACCTGATGACACTGGGGCAATAACAAGACATCAGGGAGATGATGTTCAGCCTTGAGAGGCTGTAGGATATCCAGGGTGGGATAGCTGTCTGGATCATGGCACAGAAGAACTATCTGATCACCTTGCACTCAGGGCAGAGTCAGGCCTTTTTCTCCAACTATACACTAGCCAGATAAGTTTTCAATTAAAACAGTACTTTACATCCCGCTGTCCTGCCTTCTGGCAGGAATGTGTCTCCAGATTCAGGCCAGGCTGCCTGGTGAAGCACTGTGCGATTGCTGATGGCTCTGATCCCTGCTCAGTCACCCCATGTCCCCCCGCCCAGCAGATCACTCAGGCTGCAAAGCCTTGAAGGTTTCTCAACAGAGTTGTTGAAGGAAATCCTGTGGAATAAAATGGAGCATTTAATTCAACCTGAGTTATTACATTTCTGACTTTTTCCTTGACTTTCCCATAAGTATACCATAAATTGAAGCAAGATCTGATGTAGAATTTCATTTTGGTTTTTTCATCTAAGATATCAGAAGAAAATGTGAACTTTCATGGATAAAGGGAAGTGGGCTTCATCACTTTTAAGAGGGAATCGGTTAAGCAAAATTGATGTGTATTTATGAAGTATTTCAATATAACTTAAACCCTTGTCTTCTAACAGAAAGATATTTTGGTCAAAAATCTCCACCTGGGTTTTTTTGTGATCTACAACATCACATAATCACCCAACACGAGCCTTGTATCTCCCTTTTTGTTTGCAAAGAGCTGCTCTCTAGTCACCACTACAGCAACAGCAATTATTGCCAATATTGCCAAGAATTTGCATTTCTGGTTATCCTAAAGCTTGGTATTTCAAATGAGAGAATTCAGAGAAATAATTAGCACACAGGCTCATTAAATGCTAAAAAGTGCTCTCACTAGGTAGGTGGAGCATCCAGGCTGGTTAACCCATTTCCCAAAGGCAATCACATCTCTGCCTCCTTGGGCTTTATTCAGAGTGATCTGAATCCTTTCAGCTGTGTCCGCTCCAGAAACAGCCGTTTATACCATCTCCCACCTTTTTCATCAGCACTGGGAGGCCTGAGTGCTGCCCCATGGCTGTCACCATCCAAGGCATGGATGCTGTGGCAGCATGGGGCAGGACCCCTGGCACAGGAGAGGTGAGGGGGCTGAGGGGTCAGTGGTGCACCCCTCCCTGCTCTAATGAGCTACCTGCCAGTGCTCCAGCACGGGGACGCAGTTGCCAAAAATGCTGTTGTGAGCCAAGCTCAATCTGCAGCCAGTGTGTGTCTGCGGAGAGGGAGAAAAGCGAAGGGAAATTATAGCAGCTCTGTGCTCACATTCTCCTCTTATTCCTTCTCAGAACCTAAAGAAATGGCTGTGGCTTTGTGTGGAAGTTAATTAATGATAGTAAATAATATTCCTTTGTGCTAGAATTGAATAGCAGCCCTTTATTTGAGGATCTCAGTGTGCTTAATGCTCTGTATTTAATTCAGCTTCACAGCAAAAACTAGCTGAATTATTCATTGCAAATAAATTATCTGCTGTGTGTGAGCCCAGCCTGCTCTCTTTGATGCCATTTTCCATAGCCAGCAGTGTCTCTGCAGCGACGTGGGCAACCGACCCACAGCACACGGCTCATTGTGCTGTTTGCTAATTGCAGGTGCACTTGTCGGGGGCGGCGGGAGGATGGCAACAGCCTCCAGGTCTTGCTCGTGGTCTGAGAGAAACTTTGAATGAGAGAGAAGGCAATAAGCAATGCTGAGCATGCTCCTCGTCTGTGCATATAGATGAGTACATACACATGCATACTTATATGGAGCTTTTCATACTCCCGTGCTGGCGGTCACAGAGTGCCCAGACTCCAGTGAGGAACAACAGCATGTGGTAAGTCTAAAAATAAGAGATTCAGATGACATCCTTCTGGACCGATTTTGGAGTAAGCCTCAATCTTACCTACAAAAAACAGCCACTTCCTGATATTCAGGCAAATAAAAACCTCTTCCCTACACCCTCAACCAGCAAAAAGCTGTGCATTCAAAAGCAGAGAGATTTGGTTACTCAAAGCAAGCATGAACTCTATTGCCTCAGGAAATGCAGCAGGCTGCCTGCGGCCAGAGCTCTTCAGGAGGACAAGGTCCTGCAGCAGGCAGGTTCAGACCTGTCCACATCTGGATCCCAGGGCTTTTCAAGTCCCCTGGGCCTGGGGACACGTTGACTGCAATTTTATTCAGCCCTTCATCAGTGCTTTGTTGCGGTGGCAGTTTTGAAACAAAGCCCCGGGATGGCTTTTTCATGTGGGCAGAGCTCAGCAGTGAACTCAGTACCAGAAGGTTTGAGATGCCAAAAGCTGACGTAGACCCAAAAAAGCTTTTTGCCTAATTCACCTACACAACAATGCACAGGCAATACAAGGAGGCAAAGGCCACCACCATGGGTCCCCTTCTCCCACATCCCCACTGGCTGACCCTGAGGATGGAGGAGGGAGACAGAGCCCGCACCCGCTCCAGTCCTAGTGCTGCAGGAGGCTCTTCCCTCATGGATGGTCCCATTTGCTGAGAACATGCTGTTGGGGGGTTAGATTTTCTTCCCTTTTGTTCCTTTTTACGTATAGAATTTTTTCCCATAAGTTACTAGGGAACTAAGGAT
>JAVSBS010020308.1:0-28674 GCA_033124195.1 Coracias cyanogaster | reverse complement strand
GAGAGGTGGTGGCTGCCCCATCCCTGGCACCATTGCAGGTGAGGTTGGCCGGGGCTCTGAGCAACCTGCTCTAGTTGAAGCTGTCCCTACTTACTGCATGGAGGTTCGGACTAGATGGCTTTTAAAGGTCCCTTCCAACCCAAACCAATCTATTATTTGAAAAAAATCAATATTTAGGGAAGAAAGTGCAGAAAAATAGAGGCCTGGAGTTACAAGAAGCTGCCTAGCACTTACGTGATGACCACAGGCGCCACTTTGTTGGTGATGATGGACTTGGCCTTGCTGTTGTGGAGCCCCAGGGTCTGGAAGGAGTGGATGCTGAGGGAGCGCTGGTCCTCCATATTGCTGTCACCCGGCGCCCCGCTCTCCGGGGAGGATGCCGAGACTGCCTGCTGTGCCGCGCTGGCTGTCGTACCCATCATCTGCGGGCGGCTGTACCAGGATGGGGAGATGGGCAGAGACCACAGGGAAAACAAGAAGGGAGGGAGAGGGAGGAGGAATTTTTTGGCAGCTGCTCCCATCCTAGGAAGGGAATACCCTGGGTGGGCACAAGGCACCCCCCCACCACCACCACCACGACAGCTGGGGAAGAAACGAGGGGGTCCTAACTAGCCAATCTTTAATGTCCCCTCCAACCCAAACCATTCTATGTTTCTGAAAGCTAACCCAGACCTTTTCCTCCTGCTCCTACAAGGGGTTTTCCTCCTCCCTGCCTGCCGTGTGGCTCCCCCCATCTGGGAGCATCCGGACGTGAAGCAGCCTTAAGTAAGGCTGAGGATTGGGGTGGGACAGAAAAAAAGATAGGCAAAATGCTGGATCCATCCCCCTCAAAGCCGCTGAATCAGCAGATGGCACTGTGGAGGGACACGGCCTCATCTCCACTTTCCCAGAGCCCATCAAACACTCCAGGATCCCTCCCTGCGTGGAATATGCTTGAACAGCAAGTAAATACTACTAAATATTGAGTAATTTAGGATTGAGGAGCTGCCCAGAGTGCCTGGGGCAGCGAGCGAGGCTTGGGGAGGTTGCTCCCTGGTCCAGGCTGTGCATGTATGTGCATGCACACACGCGTGTCCATGCGTGTGCAAGCAGAGGAGGAGCCAGGGGGGTTGTGTAGCCCCGGCATGTGATTTTTGCAGGCTCAGAAGTTGTAGGAAGCGCTATTCATGAGCATATCTGGAAGCTGACACCTTTAAAGCAGACGGTTATTCCCATTCCAGAGCAGCACCCTCTTCCCCAGGGCGAGGGGAGACGCCCAAAAGCAGACACCCCCTCCCCACATCCTTAGGGAGCTTATCCCTTGACAAGGATGAAAGCAGAAGGGCCAGCCCTGGGCAGGGGAGGCTGGCGGCAGTCAGGAGCATCCCACCACACTCCAGTAGTCCAGGACAATGCGGCGACTGTCTGCCGGATCCTGGTAACCCAACAAAGCGAGGTGGCAAAGGGTTAGCCTGAGAAAACCCCTCAGCCCAACCCCTGCTGAGACAGTCCCCATGAAAATCTCCTTTGTGCGGATGCTGCAGTGGGAAACACCCTAGCAGCACGCAAAGCGGGGGACGGTACCTGCTCGGCGGCGATGCCCAGTGCTGGGAAACCCACGGTGGCTTTAATCCAGCCTTCCAAATTGCTTTCTGCTGCCTCGCAAGCAGTCCAGGGTCAGTCCCTGACTGCAGTCCCAGGGAACGCGATGCCCCCCAGCAGCTGCAAATGCTTCAAGACGAAGGGGAAAAGCCTCCGGAAAATGTGCTATTTTGAGACGGCCATGCCCCAGCACAGATTTTTTTTTTTTTTTTCCCCTCCTCCCCATCTTCCTTCCCTGCTCTGCAGAAAACTTGTTGCTCTGCTGTGAATTTTCTGCACCATTAGGCAGCCTGGCTTCTTTTACAGGCAAGAGACAGTGAAAAAAAAAAAACCTCAGCTGTTCAGGCCAGTGCCATTTCTCCAAGTTCCGTTATGCGTTCTTTTCACACAAACACTATCAGGGCAAAAATAAAGAAAAAAAAAAATATATAGGGAGGTTTTGAGTGTTTCAGAGCAGGTGCTCGTGGCCTTGGAGAGCTCAGCCAGTGAGCAGGGGAGGGGTGTTCAGCCAGGATGTCTTTTTTTCCCCTCCCTTATTTTGCTCAGAATTGGTGCATCTTTTGAAAAGTGCAGCCTGATGAGCCATACCAATCCCTCTGGGTTTGCTCCAGCATCCCCATGCCAGGGGACGGAGACTCAACCCACTACTTGCAAGCAGGCGCAGGCAGAAGTATTTCCTTCGTCCTTCTCCCCCCTGCTGCCATCCCAGTCACCCATCTTATCCATAAATCTCCCAGGGATATTTCCCCCCCCCCCCCCAGACAAAACCACACCGGCAAATAACAGACATAAAAGACGCCGGGCAGATTTGGAAATGGTCTTTCAAACCACAAAATGAATAGAGAGAGGAAATCACATTTCAGCTCCTTTCCCTGCCTCGGCTGGGCAGCAAAAGCAAGAAAAGTACTGAAATTACCCAAACTGGGTGCTCTGGGTAACCACGGGAACTGCTCTAAAAAGCCACGGGAAGCGGGAAGCGCTAGTGTATTTACTGGTACCACTGCATCCGATGGGAGCGGGAGAGTTTATAGCCTCCCAACCTGCCAGCTGGGACAAAAAAATGGGATGGGTGGGGGAGCAAAACCCAGGAAACCAGATAAAATGATCTTGCCTGAAAACTCTCCCAAATATCTCCAGTGGCTGTGACAAGAAGAGATCCAATGGAGCAACCATCACCGGCTAGCCAAAGCAGGCAGGAGCCCAGGAAACAGCCCACCAAAGGGCTCTGGATTAGCCCAAATATTGGGGCTTTTTTTTTCCCCCCCCTAATAGTTGAACACAGTCAGGAAACACTAAGCAGTTGCTTAGGTAGGCAGCTTACTCTTAAAAAAAAAGTAGTTTTATTATTTTGCCTGTATTTAAAAGAACCCCATGTCTCAGCCTGAAATGTCAAGATCCAAGTCATTCCCCAAAAATCAGCCGAGCTATGAGAAGTTAGGAATCTCGGGCACAATCCACAAGGATTTTACAATGGCTTAGCCATCAGCCAGGGCAAGCTGGTTTTTGAGCATCCCTTCCCTTGCACTATGCCGTATTTAGGGGTTTCCTTTCTAGGATGAAAAGATAAATCCCCCTGCACAGCATCCCTGCCTCCTGCCTGCATCTTTTCCCCAGGGTGAGAGGACAAACCCCAGAGATACTCACCCAGCCAGCTCGTCCCCTCACCAGCACTCACAGCCCTAAGCTCAGGGACCTAAAAGCCAAGCCCAAGATAAACCGTGGCCATGGCTCATTAACAAAGAGCCCATTTTCCCCCTGGTTGCAAAAAGAACCGACACCCTGCAAGGGCGTATCCCTCCCTGAACAAACCAGCTCTGTTCTTCTCCAGGTGTTTTGCCTAAATTCAAAGCTCTAGCCAGTTAATTATTCCCGATGCCTAACGAGCAAGCAAAGCAATGGGTATGCAATGGACAGATGCTTCCGTTTCCCTTCAGATCCTTGCCCTACCAAGCCTGGGGTGGATGGGGAATGCTGAAGGAGCAGCAGATGACACCGGGATGCTGCTTGAGCATCCCAAGAGATGACACACAGGCTCTGCAGCCTCTCCCACATAAGTCACGAGGACATACAGCGCTCAGCCCCCCTGCCTCGAAGAGCTGCTCCTCTTCCCCAGCACCAGGGTTATTCCCGTGGCCAGGGGACCTGGCCAGGACTCAAGCCAGAGCAAACAATGGCCTAAATATAGTGGGGGGCGGCCGGGCTGCAGCTGCAGGATGCATCTGCCCCGGCTGCCACGATGAAGAGGAAGCGTGCACTTGCCCAGCCGCCTTATTGTCAGCAGGAAATCAATCCAATAAATCTCCCTCCATGCATCCTCAGGTTATTATAGCGAGCTTTTTTTTAAATAAATAAAGCACAAAGCCCTTTGGGAAGCGGCAGCGATCGCAGCATCCTCCTAAAGCATCCAACCCACCCCTGGGGCACGGGGCAGCTTTTCAGCACCAAGCCGGCACGAATGTATCCGTAAGGGTCCGGGGGGTACTCAGCACCAGTGACCCAAGAAGGGAGCCAGGAAACACCACAGTGGGCGGCAGGAAAGCCCAGCGCTGCCGGAGGGGCATCACCAAACCCCGCAGGAAACACTGGAGCCAAGCCCCCTGCCCCAGCGTGCTCTTTAACATTCTTTTTCAAAAAAAGAAGAGTGAAAATTAAATAACACACAAAGAACAAGCCCTTAGCTGGTGTGTGTCAGGAGACATCCCAGAGCGGAGGCTGCATGAGAACCAGGCTCCTGTTGTTCCAGGTGATGCCGGAAGGAAGCAGCTCAGCTTATTAAAAAAAAAAGCATAATAAAATAAAAAGGAAAGGTGAGAAGTAATGTATTTATTTGAAACACGTTCACCCAAGAAGTTGCAAGGGTGAAATAAGGCAAGGGAGCAACGTGACCCAAAAGGGCTTTGCAATGGGGAGGAAAAGGCTCTGGAAAGCCAACTTTGCAGTAGACAGCTCTGATTCTACAAGCCTTGATTGGTTTATTATGACTATTAAACACGCAAAAGCAACTGCCCTCCATTCTCACAGGATCCGAGCTCCTCGGAGAGCCAGCACCGATGGCCAAAACTACAACTAAATAAGCAGCATTTCCTAGAAAGTACAGGTATTTCTCAATCAGGCTGAGATCGGTGCTGCCGATGCCCCGTGCTTCATCACCAACATCTGCCAGGGATGACGGGCAAGCAACAGCGGGATGCCTTCCCCCAAATCCAAAGGGGAACACCAGGATACCGAGGACCCGGCGTTTCACACACCCTCCCCGATATGCTCCTGCCTTTTGGCAGGGAACCCGGCACCACATCCCCATTCCCCATGTGGCCAACCTGCCTGTAGTCGCTTGATCTTAAAGTCCTTACCCTGAAGTCAGGGAAAGCTGCTCAAGACAGGAAGGCAGGGAGAAAAAGAAGACATCCAGGCATGCCACCCCAAAAACGTGGGTGTGACTCTGCACTCCACCATGGAGGCAACCACCGACAGGGAGGATGCTGGTACCTGGTGGGAGTAGTATCCGGGCTGCAGCTCCAGCTCCCAAACCTGGTTTACACTGAATTATTAATCAGCAGTGTCAAACCTTCCTCACTAAACAAAGCCTGGGTGACGCGTGGGAGGAATTCGGATACATAGGTGAGTATCTAGGTGAGAAGGGTCTAGAGCACAAGTCTTGTAAGGAGCAGCTGAGGGACCTGGGGTTGTTGAGCCTGGAGAAAAGGAGGCTCAGGAGAGACCTTCTCTCTCTCTTGACAGCTCCCCGAAAGGAGGCTGGAGCCAGGTGAGGGTTGGGCTCTTCTCCCAAGGAACAAGTGATAGGACAAGAGGAAACAGCCTCAAGTTCCTCCAGGGGAGGTTTAGGTTGGTCATTAGGAGAAATTTCTTCCCCAAAAGGGTTGTCAAGGCCTGGCCCAGGCTGCCCAGGGCAGTGGTGGAGTCCCCATCCCTGGAGGGATTTGAAAGCTGTGTAGATGTGGTACTGAGGGACCTCTGTCACTTTGTGATCACTGTGCCCTAGGTGGCCTCCAACTGTAACTTCCCCCACAAGTTCTTTCCACACACAAACTACTGTTCCAATTGAGTCTGAATGGTCAGGAGATCAGAGCAACAGGTACAACAGCTCTTATTCCCACTCTTGGAATAATGTGGGCTATGTGTGGTCCTGAACATGCCAGGTGAAAGGGACAGTCCTTCTCCACAAGAGGAGCAGAGAACATCCAGCTTCTGGTCAGAGCTATGCAGCATACCACTGGACTGAGCTCTTAAGACCACATCATGCCAGGCACCAACCTCAACGTGAAGTAGGCCTGTTGACCTGGCAAGGGAAATAACTCTGGTTTGATTATCAGATTCTTTGAGTGATTGCAGACTTGCAGCTCTGTAGGCAAGAGCAGCCCCAGCCCCACACTGTGCTGTGGCCAGGGCTCTCATGAGCTGAATTCCCCTGGAGCAGGCCCAAGTCAAGGTCAGGTGTTAGTTCCTCATACCACCTCCTAGGTGGTACACTCTGCAGCAGAGCTGCTGGAGCATGAAAGCCTTGAGAGTTGCTTCTGTGTGTGAGAAAACGGTAAGTACCAGGGTTATCACAGAATGGTAGGGGTTGGAAGGGACCTCTGAAGATCATCTCACCCAAGCCCCCTGCTCAAAGCAGGGTCACCCAGAGCAGGCTGCCTGGGATTCCAACATCCAGGTGGGTTTGGAATCTCTCCAGAGAAGGAGACTCCACAACCTCTCTGGGCAGCCTGGGCCAGGCCACTTTCACAGGAAAGAATTTTTTCCTCCTGTTCAGATGGAACCTCCTGGGTTCCATTTGTGCCGGTTGCCCCTTGTCCTGTCACTGGGCACCACTGACAAGATTGTGGCCCCATCCCCTTGATCCTCACCTTTTAGATATTGATCACAATTGAGAAGATCAGATTTGGTCTGTGTGCCACCCCATGCTCACCTCCCTGTCTTTGCTGTGAGCTCATCTGAGCCCCGGGGCAGTGAATTCCAGGCGAGTCTCCCATGCAACAGTGCAGACCTTGCTACAAACAAGTGTTTTTCATTTCTGGTGGAATTTAAAGAAAATGGTTTCCAGAACTTAAAAAAAAAAACCAA
Organism: Coracias cyanogaster; assembly: GCA_033124195.1. Taxonomy (NCBI): domain Eukaryota; kingdom Metazoa; phylum Chordata; class Aves; order Coraciiformes; family Coraciidae; genus Coracias; species Coracias cyanogaster. The sequence continues at coordinate 22,011 of JAVSBS010020308.1, read as the reverse complement.
AACCCCAAACAAGAAATAACCTAAAAAATCCCTTATACATATATACACACATTTATGTCAGAGGCTTGCATAACTTTGAGAAGCATTTGCTGCCCTTCTTTTTGTCAGCAAACCCAACATATACATTTGGGCTTGGACAACCATCTAACTGGTATGCCAGTGAGGTGTTTATCTAGGGATGCAACTCACTGTGACCAGGGAAAGAAAAAACCCGCAAAACAAAAATGAATGGCTTAAAATGTCACAAGTGGTGTTTTCGTATTTATCCCAATGCTGCAACCAATTACCCTCTGGGAAATTTTCAAATCCTGATTATCTGAGAGTGCTGCAATTAAGCCAGGGGTAAATAAGCACAAAATGAACAGATATTCCTGAAGCAGATCTGGATTGGCGCCAAGGGGAAAGCGTACCCAGGTAACCTCCAGCTATCGTACGGACATCTCAGAACACAAAATGGATGAGGTCCCATTTATAGGGCTTCAAATGAGTAGTTGAGAACTGACGCTTAACTACACACATTAAATATGTATGTATCTTAAGTAACTTCTGCCTTTCACACAAATACCTTTGGTTTCAATAGAAAGGTATGCTTGGGATTTTTTTTTGAACACATGAGAGTCCAACCTAGTCCTTTTGTCTGCAGTTACTATCCTGATAGCTCAAACCATAATTAACCTCGTTAGCAGCTGTTCCTCTCATAACACGTCTCTAATAAACTACCGTCACCTTGGATGCAAGTCCCTTCCGCTCATGTTACAGTTTTTCGGCTGGTCCAGCAAGTTCTTAACCTCACGTGGAGAATCATTCCCAGCAGCAGAGGGAACCAGAATGTCTCTGCCAGCCTGCAGGTGTAGGAGCACTTGGTCAAAGGCAACTACTCGGCTGTAACACAGCATTTGGAAGATAGACTTTGCTGGCCAAGACCCTTGTCTACCTTATATTACATATGCTGTCACCATGGCAGGCGTTTTTGCACGTAGCAGGGGTGGCAAACATCTTGGCCAACAAAGTTATGGCTGAACAACCCCCTGGCTTGCTTGAGCTTAAATTCAGAGGGGATCCACAGACTAAGACTTCATTTGCCTAGTTTGTCCAAGAGGCCCAGTTTAGTAGAGAACTAGAGCGATTACTCACAGGTTTGCATAAAACAAAACTGGAGGAGGTTGTGGTTCTCCTCGTACTCTATAGCTCAGCTGCGATGCAAAGGAACTAGTGTTTAATTCTGTTCCTCTGTCTCACTTGATCACCCATGCCTCAACTCTTGTGAACAGACTTAAACCACCTAGTTGTAAAGTCTTGTGGGGAAAGGAGGCGGGAGGACTCATCTGGTCTACTTTCAGCTCCTCAGTATCAACCGGCAGCAAGTCTACCCTCTCAATCCACCAGTGCCCTGGCACTCAGGCCAGAGTCACAGAGCGAGTCATCACTGACAAAGTGCAAGATCAGGAGAGCCATGCTCCTTCACCTAGAAAGCTCATATTAGACCAGACCACTACCCATCCCAGCGTCTTACAACCAGACTGTTTAACTAGATTATTTGTCCTCCTCCTGTAAAGGTCCATGTGGCCTTTACAACTACGAATCCAATGAACAGATGCATCATTGCCAAAAAAGAAATACAAGTTCTAATGAGCTTTCAGTGGCAATTGTAAAAATAGTTCTTGAAGCAATCCAACTGCTAATTAGTCATCCAAAGCCACGATAAATTTTAAACTTGGATCCTCTGCTGTGGTTTTGCTCATTTTTCTAATAGGCTTTGTTTAGAGTCTGGACTTAGGCAGCCAAGAAATCCCAAGAAAGTGGGAGAAGACAAATAAAAACAAGAACTGGGAAGAGGCAAAGTCATAATATGGGAAGTAAATGGACCAGGAGGTCCACAGGAGTTTAAGAACACAAAGCTTTTAAGGCAGGAGGAAGGACTGGATCTCAGTGATATCCCCTAATGCATGACTTTTGAGTGAGAGTGAAGTGGGCACCCCAGAGCTGGGGAAGAGCTCTGCGTTGCAATTATTTTACCTCCCATAATACAAAACTGCTGAGGTAGACTAGGTAAGGTCAGCAGCAACTTGCAATCCCTATGGTCTGAAGCTTCTTCTTGATCTGCCAAGGGCTGGGTAAACATCAGCTACTACTGCTACAAGAGAAATACTTGAAGCATGGCTCCCAGCTGTGCACGTTGGAGCCCAGCATCCCCCTGACACCATCTCTGCCATGGTGGCAGTAGCTTCTGGAAGAGGGGCTGGGCACACCAGCACAGCAAGCTCATCATCTGCTGCAGCATCTAGACCTGAGAGGCACTGCAATGCCATGTCTCCAACCTGGGAGGAGTGTATGTGTAAATTTAAGTGTTTGATGTCTGCCTTGCCTTAACTCAGAATGGCTTTCCATAAAAGTTAACTGAAGGAGAGGGTGGGAGGGCAAAGGCTCTTCTTTCTAGCACCAGCTTTAAAGCCAAACAGAGCTTCTGGCCTGTCACCTTTTCTCCTGTCTTCAGCACAGCATACAGCAAGCATAAGCTAGTGTATGGCCAGGCAGAAGATCCCAGCGGCAATCCTGGGTTATGTTCACATAGGCAACCACAGTTTGTGACGATGACTTTCTCAAGGATCCTGTCTGTACGCCGCTGGTGCCAGTCAGAGCATTCCCACCCCCGTACAAACACGTGGGCTTGCACAGGATGGAACATCATCCTCACAACAGCTGCCCAGGCAGCGCCCAACTCATGCCTGCAGCTCCTCTCCAATGCCGCATCAACCTTTGGTGATCATTTATAGCCCGGGACCAAGCTGCTCCCTGATAAATAGAGCTTGTGAGCCAGGGACTGCAGAAGGATACGGGCTGGTGCCTGTCTGCCCACCAGCAAACACCAGTGGGGCTCCTGGTGCGCTCATGGGGGGTGCGGGGCTCTGGGAGGCAGCTATGGGTGTTGTTTCACCTCCCTGAGGCTCTGCTCTGTTGCCTGTGACTAATTCTTCACTTAAATTAGAACACAGGGTCTCCTGCTGATACACGCACTTCCAACAGGACAGCCAAAGCTTGCTTTTCCTTCAGCTTTTAACTGCTCTGCTTACTCTGCTTTTACATCAATGCATGTCTGCCTTGCCTGCTGTTCGTTAGATTCTTTATCACCTCCTGTTCCGTATGATTTACCTCCTCCTACCCCCACGCACAGATAAAGACTCGGTGGGTGGTGAACATCACGCTTGCAGCACGGAGGATGGGATCGCGCGAGGCTGCGGATTTGCCCGGGAGCAAGTACGTGTATGGGTGTAACTATCGTCCCTCATTCAGCAAGGGTGTGGGTTTGGACCCCGTGATGAGGCATCCCCCCAGCTTTCCAGTACCAGGTTGTACCTCCCAAAGCGTGATGTGCCCAGACAGAGCAACTGGTATGGACTGGTGCACACTGAGCACTTACTGGTGCAGGATTTGATCCCTTATCACTCTCGACAACTCCCTGAAAGGAGGATGGAGCCAGGTGGGGGTCGGTCTTTTCTCCCATGTAACAAGTGACAGGACAAGAGGAAACAGCTCCAAGTTGCACCAGGGGAGGTTTACCTTGGATATTAGGGAAAATTTCTTCCCCAAAAGGGTTGTCAATCTCTGGAACAGGCTGCCCAGGGCAGTGGTGGAGTCCCCATCCCTGGAGGGGTTTAAAAGCTGTGGAGATGTGGTGCTGAGGGACATGGGTTAGTGGTGACTTGGCAGGTCTGGGTTAACAGACTGGATGATCTTAGAGGTCTCTTCCAACTAAAACAATTCTATGATTTTATCAATCTCTTTAACATTGCTCCCTATTTGCAAATATGTTGAGAGACGCCCAAAGCAACAGCTTACACCTGAAAGTTCAGCAAACTGCAAAGTACAGAAGCATATTTCAGAGCTTACATCCATCTGTTGTAACTGCTCCTACTGAACTTCCCAACATTTCCCTACTGCTCTGCAACAGAAGGGAAAAACGCTGCAAAGTGCTCCCAGGACTCAGCCCAGCTTGTTTTTTCTGAGTATTACTTAACAACAGGCCTGGCACGGTTTGCTTGGGGCGCTGACAGAGCACAAACCAGGAGCTACAGAGCACATTATTAACAGAGCATCAGTGACATCGGCTGTGCCACACAGCATGAGGCTGCAACTTCTGCATACATATGACGTGGAAACACAAGCAGATTTCATCCACCTCCAGGAGCAAAAGGCTAGAAAAAGTTAATCCTTGGTTTCATTTCCTTCTTCCAGCTCACCTCAGGCAAGGCAGTTACCATCCTGGTGCCACCTGTCACCAGAACCAAGCACGCTGCATCAGCAGCATGTGCTGCCCACTTCTTTTTGGTGTGAATTAATGAGGCTAAATAACACTGGCAGCCACTAAAACTTTTTTTTCTCCCTTGTCCAAGCAAAGTTCCCACTGCAAGTGGAGTCCTGAGCACCCTGGTCTAGTGGGAGATGTCCCTGCCCATGCCAGGGAGTTGGAACTAAGTGATCTTTAAGGTCTCTCCCAGCCCAAACCATTCTATGACTCTATTGCCCAAGTAGCTTGTTTGCCATCCTGTGTGCCACACGCTGCTGGTACTGCAGGGTTCTGCATCAGCCTGCTTGCTTGTACCTCCTACAAAGGTTGAGAAGGTCCAGATGCCCACTCCCTCAAATCTCTCCACATAGACAGAACACAGGTTGAACAACCAAGTATGGGTTTTAGACCAATATACACATTTTAAATGCGCATCTATAGATATGCAATACATATATATGCAAAGACATCAAACCTCTCTGCCACGTCTCAGTCCTGCACTCCCATCATCAAAAATTATCACAAATTAAAAGAACAGTATAGCTACAAAGTCAAGTACTCTGAATCCAGGCTGCACAAATAGCCTTTATATCTGCGTTTCTTCGCTTTAGTCTTCACCCATAAGCATTTCATCACGCACAATTTTTCTATAAATCCCCTGCCTCATTCAGTGTCAATACTTTAAGTGTTACTCAGGGTCTATGCTCTAGTATCCTGAGCCTAGGATAGAAGGCCCCCGCTTTATTTGTTGTAAGGTCATAACATGCTGCTGAAGTAGTGAACACAGGTTGTTGAAAGAAAAAAAAAAAATCATGATCTCTCATGCAAAAAAAAGTTTCCAGTCTCAGACTGCATCTGTGACATTCTCACAGTTCCTACAAAACTCCTCTTACCTTATTTAACCCCAGCCTTTGAAAACAGAGTCTTCATCTACTTCCCATTAATTACACTGAAACATTTTTGGCCTGCTTTGCTAGAATAGTAAGCATGCCCAACAACAACTTAAAGCAGAGGACTACACTTAAATTAATCGAGTAGTAGAAGGAAAATGTTATGTACAAGTAAGAAGGGGTTGGGATTTTCTCCTCTCAATTGCACAGTTTGTTTTGACCTGAAAACAAATCTGGTTTTCAGTTAAGTGAGCCTGTGAGCCCAGGTGGGTCATGGTCAGAAAATAGTTGTCAGACAGGACCATCAGAAATAGAGATTATCAGTAAGAGACAGATGCTCCTGGAGGTTGGATAAGGGGAGAAAAATTGGGTTCAACTCGTTGAACACATTTTAGAAGTCAGGGGGCAGGGAGAATAAACAAGACACACAAGCAGCAGCTGGCTACTATTTGCACACAGAAGTATAATTTCTTTTTCTTCCCTGGGAAGTGCTGCTTCTGTGCTTAAGACCCAGACAGAGAGGAGAAGTCCTTGCCAAGACATCAGTTTTCCTCGTTTATTGGGAGCAGAGAAAGGAGACTGCTGTGCAACCTTGACCAGCAGCCTTGCTGTCAGCTGGAGGACCCGGCAGCTTGCTCAGTGCCTTTGTTATAAATCTGTTTTGGTTGGGATCCATGAGGTGAACGTATTTAAGTCAACAGTCAGTTCTGCCTCGATTTGTGCTGTTATGTCCTCTGTAATTTTTGGACAAGGCATTAACGTCTAGAAGCATTTCAGGGCAGGGGGTAAATCGTGCCTCCTGAGTTCTCTGCATGCTACCCAAGAGGATAGTGAAAGCATTTTGAAGTTCAGGAGCCACTGACATACCTCAGAGATCCCCCAACAAGTCAAGAGAAACAGAGTCATTTGTGACAGCCAGTTTTCTGGATTTGGAAGCGCAAATAGTGAAGGTTACAGAGCTCTTGAAAAAAAAGTGTGCTCCGTCTCCAAGGTTTCCTTCAGATTGACTCTCCTGGCAAACAGAAAACATCCCAAAGCCAAGTAACGCTACTCAACGTGTAGCGAATCCTGCACGTCACATGCTAGAAGGATTACGTTATGGTTTACTGCAGCCATACCCAGAGCCCAGCTAAAACTTCACCCCTCCACGCGTGGCACAAGCTCTCCACATATTCCTCTGACTCGCCATTTTCTCACAAGCTTGCTCAGCTATTTCCTGACAACTCCCATGGGGTATCTTTGGGGTATTTTATATGTAGTTCAGGTCTTTCTTTGAAAGATGAAGTATCTCAGAAAATTCACACAGAAGAACTGGTTATCAGTGGACAGTCACCTATCTATCTGAACGTTTCAGAGCCAAATTCCATACACGACAGCAGTTTTTGTGTCCCTTATCAGAAGATGGACAGGGCCTCAGCAATGTTATGTTTGGGCTACTCAAGACAACAAGCAGGTCTAAAAACCAATCTGAAATGACCTCTGAAAGCACGACTGGTCATTTTAAAGCTAGATTAATGATCTCCAGTGTAGAGATCAACTCTTTGTTTTAGGTTTGCATAATCCATATGGTGATCTGGCTCTAGGCACTGGCCCAGTATGAAAAGCACCAAAAATACTCTTTAAAAAGGCTAAGCTATTCTAACTCAAAATATATTCAATCCACAGTGGTGGACTGCTTGTGCTTTGCTTTACCAGCTGCATTTCTCTCAAAGCTTGCTCAGTGAAGCCCACAAAGTAGTTGAATTTCACTCGGATCAGATCTATTTGACCTTTTGTTTCTCCAGCACAGAGCTGCAACATCAGGCTGTAGATCTGCAGATGGAGGAATTGCTGGAATGAGAATTCCAGAGCTATCGAACACCTTTGGATATCAGTCTTCCTGACAAATGCATTTGGAGCAGTAAAAAAAGTCCATGCAGCAGTTTATGATACCTGCCAAAATTCCTTAGCTCTTAAAAGGGATATTAAAAAGGTCAAGCTGCTGATTAAAACCACGTATCACTGACAGCGGCAGAGCTATTTTATCATATTTTAGAGAGAAGGAGAGATTTTCCCCTGAGGTCAGTCTTGTGCATCATCAGGAAAGGCGTGCAGGGAAACCCTGAGCAGTGTGGAACTATTTGAACTGGCAGGACGGGAAGTAAATGGAAAGACATTTTCCTCCTTTGTTCATCTCTGTTTCCCTGACCTTTTCTTGCAGAGTAGGAAAAAAAAAAAAGGCACTTGGGTCTATGAAGAAATATTTGGAACAAGGAAATCCTGCAAGTGAAAAGAAGTCCTACAATTGGGAAAGGCAAAAAAAATCAGCCAGTGTAACCACAATGCTGGATTTCCTATGGAGATAACCATCGCCAGTGCACAAAGCTCCTGTGTTCCTTCAATTAACACACCGTAAGTGGAAGCAAAAAAACCTGGACAATGGTAAGTCCCACTACAAAATCAAAAGCTGGTTTAATAGAAGTGTAACTGCTTTCCTTTTCTGCTCAACAAGAAAATACTCTCTCAGAGGCTCACCAAACAGCCATCATTGTTCACAAGTCAGGCAGAGTGCTCCTTGTTCGGCTTAGTTGCAATCAGTCTTAGTGCCAAAGGCTGCAAGAGCTGGTAACCTGAGTAGGGATAATGCTGCACATCTTGGTGGTAGAAACATAGGACCACTTTGGTTGAAAGAGACCTTTAAAATCATTGAGTCCAGCCATTAACCCAGCACTGCCAGGGCACCACTAACCCATGTCCCTCAGCACCACATCTCCACAGCTCTGAAATCCCTCCAGGGATGGGGACTCCACCACTGCCCTGGGCAGCCTGGGCCAGGGCTTGACAACCCTTTCAGTGGAGAAATTTTCCCTAATGTCCAACCTAAATCTCCCCTGACACAACTTGAAGCCATTTCCTCTTGTCCTATCAGTTATTACTTGGGAGAAGAGACCAATCCTCACTTGGTTCCAACCTCCTTTCAGGAAGTCATAGAGAGCAATAAGGTCTCCCCTGAGCTTCCTTTTCTCCAGGCTGAACAACTCCAGTTCCCTCAGCCACTCCTCAGAAGACTTGCTCTCTAGACCAGCTTCATTGCCCTTCTCTGGACATGATCCAGCACCTCAATTTCCTTCTGGCTGAAGGGGCCCAGAACTGAAGCCAGTATTTGATGGGCAACCTCACCAGTACCGAGAGCAGTAGGACAATCCCTGCCCTAGTTCTGCTGGTCATACTATTTCTGCTACAAGCCAGGATGCTGTTCGTCTGCTTGGCATCTTTACTGAACATACTGCCAGGAATATTTTCTCCAGTAAAGAAGGGAGAGGCTTGTCTTTGGTAAACAATTTCTCAGGGGATTGTTAAAGTCCATTAGGATACAGCATCAAAGTATGAAGACATGAGTGGCTTCATCTCTCCATTAGAGGAGAGCTCTTGAAGATTGTGCCAATCACTTCTAATTTAAGGGAAATTTCTAGATGTCAATGGTAAGAATTTAGCACACAGACAGTCTCAGACATTTTAGGAGGCCTTGTACCTCACCACCCTGAAGCCTTCACACTCCCCATTTGCTGGTCCACAGCACCATAGCAGCTGAGTTCCCACAGAGAGGGCAACACCACAGGTAGAACAGTGTGAGACAGGCGAGACAGGGAAAGACAGGGAGATGAGAATGCTGCTAACCTACTTATTTATGAAGTGGAGAATCATAGGGTGGTTTGAGTTAGAAGGGACCTTTAAAGGTCCCCAGCAGGGACATCTTCAACTAGAGCAGGTCTTCTCTCTATCAGCCTGATTAATATGCCAAATACATATGGCATGTCTGTGCACTACCACGCACCTACTCTCCAGCATTTGAAGTCTGGATGGCCCTTGAGGCAAGAACCACGTCACGCAGAACAAAGCGCATGTCAACACTAACTCCGTGCCATAATAAACATTTTCTCAGCAATGAGACCAAACTGGAGCTGCACAACAAGCTTAACTTTGCTCCTGAGCTTTCAACCCCTCAAAGAACAGTCTTAGAAGCTACATCCTCACACAGGCGATAGAAAAGATAAGGAAGAACATTTATGCTGTAATTAAGTAAATCATGCTGCGCCCCCCCCGTAATGAACCCATTTCCAATTATCCTGGAGTCTTCTTATCTTGCATGTGCTGCCTGAACACTTGTTTATGCTGCTGCCAGGGTGCCTATCATCAGTGAGACAAGGTTGCCAGTAGAAACTTCGTAAAACCCCCAAAACAGGCTTGCATATGTGTGTTTTGGTCTCTAGCACCATATTCGCCCTTGAGAAAACTACTTCAAAAGAAAAATCACAGGGTAATTTTGAAAGGGGTCTGGGTGAAAGATCAAACGAGCTCAGAATCAACTATTTCATAAGCAACATAAAAAATTTCTTCACTTGTTAGTGCTTTGAGAAAAGAAATGCTTTCCAACTTTCAAGATCCAACAGCCCCAACGTACGGTTGTTTTCTGGCTTGGTTTGACAGGCGACAGGAGGAATCTCAAAGTTTTTCTTGGAGCTCCTTAAGATCTCAAATCCAACCTGCATCTCTTCACATTTTTCACTGATTCTTTTTTCCAGAAGCCATGCTAGTTTGAGGTTTACTCCTTGTCCTTGACTGCATTTCTTTTCCTCGCCTTTCACTGTTCCCACTGGAAATGAAAGCCATGGGTCTTTACACCCCTTTTAAAGAAGATAAGCGCATAAATAACCACTAAAAATGTGCCCTGCCTAAGTCACATCAGTTATACAATTAAACATTTTCTCCTTCTCATGATGTGTTTTATTGAGGTATAAATCAGGACTAAAAGGCAACTTAGCACAGACAGGAATTTTATGGAAGGGGGGTGCAGATCCCCTGGGCTTGTCTGGAAAATAAGAAACATTCTCATGGATGATACATCTTGCCGGGTGCAAGATTCACAGGAGGTAGAGAGCGCTCCGTCTAGACTGAGATTTAACTTTCTCATTTAAATCAAGTGAAAGAGGACTGTGCTGGATGCAATCGCACAAAATCTTTCTGTGTTGGATTAAGGAGGTTTTTGCAAAGCCTGGTCACGCTGAAGAAACTTTCTTCACTTACCAGAAACTTTCCCTTCTCTCCTGTTACTAAGGCAAGTAGACAGATGCTTGTGGCAGACTTTGCTTTCTTCCAGCCAGGACTCTGTTGCAGACCCTCATTTCTCTCTAAGAAAGTACAAACTGAGGTCCTCTTAGCTGCTCATTTGGAAGTAGATGGCAGAAAAAAGGCACAGTGGCCAGGAACAAGCTGAAACAGAGTCTGCAGGCTCAGATGGCTCCAAAGCAAGTTATATTTGAATCGAGTACCTCCCTCTTGGTATGCAGCACCTTAAAGCACACAGCATTCATTAATTTGTGATCCTTACGAGCCTCCCACTGTCCAGCGCTGCCAGCTCACGACACATTTTCTGGAGCACAAGACAGACTACACGCTGATTTCTACAGCGCTCTGCCAGCTCCCAGATTTTGCGAGAATCCCAGCATTCAATTATTATTTTTTTTTGTTTAGAGAAAGCTACATATTTTTTTTTTACTCAACCTTCAGTGCTTTATCTTCTGGAGGTCAGGCAACAAATCCAACCCACCTGGTTTGTGCAGGCCGCTGTGGCACAACATGCCCTTCCTGAGGATGTCCTCTCCCAGTGTGCCATCGGGGATTTTCGCTACACGTCCCCTGAAGCTCTGCACTACAGTAGATTGAGCTGCTCTGTGACACTTGTCCAGCAAATCATCCCCATCTCCTGCAGAAGATTGTTGGCTTCCAGCTGAATACATACACTCTGCCTAATTATTAGGGTTTCCAAACAACAGCTAATCTCAGGTTTGGCATCATCAGCAGGTTCTGAATCAGGCTTCACTAGTATTGTCTGACCCAAGACTGGCAAGGGGAGAGACTCCTTGCCAAGTAAGGAGGGAAACTGCGATTAATAACTGTATTAAAACCCACAGAGAAAGACTGGGAGGCCTGGAAGAAGTCCTTGTAAAGGTGGCGAGAGCTGACATGACAGCATAGTACCTTTAAACCATCTGTTTTGTTTTGTACTTTAAAGCTGCAGTAAAAAGTATTTATAACCAATTCCTTGTAAACGAAGGAAAGCAAGTTGCCTTATAGGCTTTAAAAGCTGAGCAGCAGTTTTCCCAGCCCGGATTTCGGGGATTACGTCTCATGCCATGAATAATGCTTTCATTCATGGGGGCCATAGTTTGCCATCTAAAACCTCTACCTCCAGTTGACATAGATGGCTCACAAAAACATTGTGCACAGAGCTTTAGGTCATTAAAAATCACTGTTGGAGAAGGGGAGATCCAGAATAGCAAACTAAATACAGGTACAAAAGAGCTGGAATAGATCTGTGCTAACATTTAATGCTCAGAACCAACGTTTCCATGGTCAGAAACAGCCCGATGCTAGAGGGAAGTTGGGGGAGAAATCCCTTTTGCTTTTCTCAGTCTTGATCTGGCTGAAGCTATTAGTGCTGAAGAGCATGAAGGGGAAAAAAGCAGCAAACAAACCCCTTTCCTTTCAGTTTCTTTAACCTAACCTGAGCCAGAAATACTCAGATTTTCACAAGAAAGTCAGATTTATAACACACCCCGCAAAGAAAGAAGCTGAGAGCAGTGTGCAGGCTCCCCTGCCAGCCGCAAGCTGTGAGCAGGCTCACGCAGGTTCACCTGGGCTCAGGCTCAGGGTAAACATTCGCCTTTCAAACTAAAAACAAATAAAAGGCTTTGGGTTGCCCCGAATGAACATAAATATTTTCCTCTAGGAATGCTTTTGTTTGGGTTTGTTTTGCTTTTAAACTAACAAAGAGAGGCCTAGAAGTGAAGGGGCTCTCTGAAAATACCCTAAAGCTTTATTTGCTTTAATCCTAAGGATCCAGCATCTACTTAAGTCCCATAAATACGTGCATTTCTTATCAGCGGCATTAGAATGCCATTAAAGATGGCATTAAGTTCCACTGGCCTGCCTACAAATTACCCTGTCTTTGCTCATAATGTCTGTTCATTTCCCAGAATATTTTTAAGGAGCTTTATTTTATTCTTTTTTTCCCCTTCTCTCATTCATGACATTTCCTTATGCTCACCGCTATGTATCTGGCATGGCGTTTTGTTGCAAGGGAACAGCCAAGCCCTGCGTGCACACATAGCACAGAATTTCCAATTTAAGGGACCTGGCGTCTGTAATTTATAGGTAGCACAAAAACCTTACAGAGCGAATAATAACCTTAAGCCTAGAGAAGTTGATCAGTGTCACCTGCGCATGGCTTTTGGCAAGTCACATCAAAGTCCTATCATCACCTTCAGCTTTTGATAAGTTTTGTGCTAGACCCCGATCCAAAAGCTACACCTTGAACCTCTCTCTGAAACATCTCAGCCTGAAAAAACACCTTGACCCTACACAGCTACAATACCACCAGCAGTTGTACCCCAAACCTGCTCCAGGGGAGATAAGGAACACAAAGTGGCTTGTCTCAGGCTTAGAGGCAGACCTCACTCCATGATTTTTCCCCAGACACCCAGAACTCCTCCCAGACCCTGGGTGACTTTCTTCACGGTTGAACCATTTGCAGCTAGCAGGAAGACTTACACTTTTCTGTGGGTTGCCTCACTGTTAGGAGTACACCATCCTTGTCCAGGCCACGCAGCAGACACACACACTTCCCACCACCGCAGAAGCAAAGGACGATGGCAATAACGTGGGCCATTCCTGCCTGCCTACAGCTATACAAACCCTACTAGCACCTGGAAAAGGAACTGGTGGCTCCTTCCCTCCCTGTTAATGAAACATCTGAGCTACAGCCATTGTTTATTCAAGGCCCTAATAAGAGATGTCTGTGGCTATTTTCTACTTAACTTCATTAGTTCAACACAAATTGATGGCAGATGGAAAACAGCCATTGTGTTTTATTACCAATGATTCGTTTCCTGGCATTAAGGGCAGATAGAGGTTGGTAGATCTCTTCCCTCAGGCTGTAGACGCTGCAAGGTGTGGCCACACTCTGTTTACAAGTTATTATCACAGCTCATCGTTGGCTTTTTCATCCCCAGGCATGTCAGCAAGACTTAAAGGCTCTGTGTGAGGGAACGTGAGAGGAGTCTGGTTTGTTTGCTATCAGCCAAAGATTGCTGACATGCTTTAACCATCTCTTAACAGAAAAGCTATCTGCCACAGTACTTGTTTTCAGCAGAAGACCTCAGCAGCCTTGAACAGAGATGAGCAAAAAGAAACATAAATGGCTTTTATATGTTTTAAGTGAATTTCAAAAGATAACCCCAACCCACAAAGTTTAATTTGACTGGGTCTTGCTGCTCTCCCTACGCTGTGCCAGACCAGCCCCATGGAACTACGCCTGCAATAACCAGGATGCAAGCTCAGGCTCTGTCAGGCCCATCTTTCTGCATTAATACTGAAATGCATACAAGGTCCCACTCAAAATTCTCATCTGGTGCCTATTAAAAATGAGACCAAGCTAATTAAAGCAAGCAGTGGGTGTTCTATCGAGCAAATACCTTCAGAAATCTTCACTGGCTTCCAGAATGTAGTGGGAAACAGTGCAAAATACCACCACTGGAAGTCTCCCAGATTTCTCTGCCATCAGATTTCCCCATTCTCTGGCTCTTCCCCTTTGCTACTCAAACAACAGGTGCCCCAGGTTCCCATTCCGCAAGGTACGGGACACCCTCTGTTTACAAGGACTTCAGCAAATGACAGCACTGGTGGGGTCTCGTAGGACCCAGTTCTCAGCATTTACACAGCTATTGGCAGACCTCTTTTACAATGTGCTTTCACCATCTGACAGAGCTTCCCTGCCCAGTCCAACAGCTGGAGCAAACAGGAACCACGCTATTTAGAATCATAGAATCATTTTGGTTGGAAGAAACTTTTAAGATCATTAAGTCCAACTGTTAACCCAGCACTGCCAGGTCACCACTAACCCATGTCCCTCAGCACCACATCTCCACGGCTTTGAAACCGCTCCAGGGATGGGGACTCCACCTCTGCCCTGGGCAGCCTGGGCCAGGGCTTCACAACCCTTCTGGGGAAGAAATTTTTCCTAATATCCAACCTAAACCTTCCCTGGCACAACTTGAGGCCATTTCCTCTTGTTCATCTAATCTGTGTGCTGGTTTTGATGTAACATCAGCTGCCTTGCTAAGATACAAATAACCCAGCAGTTTCCCCAAAGGAGCAGCTTGTCCTTAGCCTCCATCGGTCACAGGTCAGTTCATGCCTTAAGTCTGACAATTTATAGCCCTTCCAGTGGCTTCTAACCCACACCAACTATAAAGCCATCAAATACCTGCTGATACCCAGGTTATCTAAAACTTCATAGGGCCTCAGTCAATGGCAAGCAAGGGTGTCCGTGCAGGAAAGCTGCATTCCCAGACCTCGGGCCATCACTGGACCTCCCACCTTTGCTTCAGAGCAGAAGAAGCTGCGTTTCCAGGGCTACCCCTGCCCACATTCCAGCTGAGGAGCAGTGAGGGGTGGTACAGAAGAGTAAATTCAACAGCTAATCCTTAGAGAAAACACAAACTGTCATGACAGAGCCTCCTGTTTGGAACTGGAAGTGTTTTGCATCCCTCAGCCAGACAGAGGAGAAAACCTTCCTCACAGAAGAAAAGAAACAAGACAAAGAACCTTTTTCCTTTCTCAGCAACAGCCAGGAGGAGAGATACTTCATGGTTTTGTAATGCCCTGAGAGAGCAAAAGTAGCTCTACACACACAGGTGGTTTGGTGGGATGAATGATGACGTGCATTTAATTTATATTTTGAATTATCGAAGGATGATGACTAGAGAGGGTCATCAGCTGTGAAGTTCAGATTCAGGTCTGAAACAGCTCCAAGCTTTTCAGAGCACAGGGGGATGGGCAAGGGGCTTGGGGTTTGCTCCGGGTCATTGGGGAGAAAATGGCCAGCTACACAATTTAGCTCTGGAAGCATCCTTGAATCTGTCGAGATTCATGGCCTTGGCTTGGACCCATTAGTGGTTAACAACTGTGAGAGAAAGCGCAAGGGAGGAAGAAAAGATAAAATAATGGCATAAATTCCAGTAGCTCCTGGAAAAAATACATTTGACCTTTATTATCTACTAACTTCTAACTCTGACGCTCAGCTCTGGTTTTTGTTTTTAAAATATTGTCCCTGGCAGAATGGAGTCCGAAGAGAAAATAGACTCTGGAAAAAGTGTGAGACTCTGGGGAGACAGTTATTTACTGGCAGTTTCACAACTGCTCCTGCACTTCTAATGAAATTTCATTTGTCAAATTCAGTGCAACTTGGTGACAAGCCAAGCTTACTCTGCCTGCATTTTAGCTTAGAAACATCCTGTTGGTCTCCTGCTCCCAAGCAGTGTCTTTATTTCATTTGAGAAAAAAAAAAGAGTTGCAGCTTGTAGGTAGAAAGCCGGTCTCAAGCTCTCATGGACATGATTTCTTATTTTAATATGAAAAAGGAGTTAAAATTTTGAACTGGCGTTAACACTATGCACAATAAAACATGCTTCTCACCAACAGTACTTCAGAGGGAAATATATTTGGCTTTGGCAAAAAAAAAACAACTCACAACTGGTTGTGATTTTACATGGACTCACCACTGTCTGGGATGAGGCCACCTAACAGGAGTCTGGACTCAGCATCCTTCCAATGTAAGATGAAATCTGTAGCTTCTGAAGGGGGGAATGGATCTTGATTCTTATTGATGTTCTTTCATTTGTGAGGCCTACATTCCAGTGGTAGGTAAAACAGCCAAGCTATTTTGACTTCTCCCGGTTAAAATACTACTTTAAGCCCGTTGAAAGTTTTTGCCTGTTTAGGTCTTTGGGTAGAGCTGTCAACAGAAGCAGTCACAGGTTTTGGTTGGTTTTATGGAAAAGGAGAATTTTAAAATAAAAAAAAAAAAAAAGAGCACAAAAACTGATCACGCCTCCCCCCATTGTTCAGGAAGAAAAAGAAGAAAAAAAAAAAAAGACAAGACAGTGATTTATTTTAGACAGCCTGGATGGCTGGAGACAGAGAGCTGAAATATGGCGAGGAAATTGCCACCCTAAACAAGTTCCTTTGAGCCATCTGACGTTTTTTTTTTTGCTTTCTGCCTGAGTTATGAGTCCTTGGAATGCACATGCCATGGATTTGCTTGGTAATTTGCACAAACGGCTCTTCCTGAGGTCCTAAAGCCACTGTATATCCCAGAGTGGAAATATTACCCTGAGACAGAGAAATAAGAGTCCGATTGTTTGCCAGAGCCAGGCTACCTCACCTTGTAACTGGAAGCAAGAAGCTCTGGCTTCTCCCATGATCCAAAAGCATATCCTCCAACTAAAATACACACGATGTCGTGCATGCAGCAGTGAACATGAGGGTATACAGGCCCACCTGCCATTTGCTGAAGCTTGAAACTTCTGCTTTAGACTAACTTCTCCTGGAGGCATCCCTGCTGTGCTATCAGACACCTCCTGGCTGCCCATCAGGTGGTGTGACCGTCTCTATCACATGAGGTCCCTTCTTCCTGACAGAAACGTTGTTTGTACAACGAGCTATTTTCTTTTGGTAAAGAGTTTGTTTGTGTTTCCCCCTAAAATATAAATAGAACCATAATTAGCATAAACATAAACAGTCATACACCACAGCGTGGTGGGATTAGATTTCTGTAGGCGGTTTAGGTGCCTAATTGTCGTGTTCTGAGCAAAGCTTGTGGTTTGCACCCTGAGAACCTGGACGTCAGCCTGCAGACACTGAACCTTGTTTTCTCTTTCATTCAGTTCCAAACTGCTTTGTGCCTGATGCATATTAAATATTGGTCCTATAGCAGGCTGGTTCAGGACAACCACCCAAAACCTATGCCCAGGAGGAGGCTGTGAGGACTATGCCTCTCCTATCAAGTGGCCAAATGGCTAAATCTTATTTCTGGGACATCAGAAGCAAGAATTCAAACCTTCATTTGCATGATGTGAAGCAGGCACTTGATGATGGTTTCTCAAACTCCTAGGAGGCCACCTGAGCCATTGTGTTACATGTTATGTGTCCAAAGAAGGACAACAAAGCTGGTGAAGGGTCCAGAGAACATCTTGTGACGAGCAGCCGAGGGACCTGGGGTTCTAGCAGTACCGGTTTCCATTCAGTGACTTGCACAGCTTGGCCTCCTGTCTAATTTGAATTTAATAGTAGAAAACCACGGCTGAAAGAGACCTCAGAAGATCACCTAGTTTTTTGCCCAGAGGCAACCCCAACCTATGCTTATCTAACATGTTCTGGAAGGCATACAAGAAAGGAGAGCCCATAACCTCATTCAGATACCTGCATCAGTACTTTATACTCCTAGAATTTACCTTTTCTGTCTTACAGTCAACTTACTAATCTTTGCCAGAAATTTGTTTTCTGCCTCTCCCACCAAGTATGAGAGAAAATATTAACTTGGTCTAGAAATCCTGAAATTGAATTTCAAAGTTAAATCTTCCCATTGAAGCTAGTACCTAGAAGGCAATTTTGCGAAGCAAAATAAAAGGGAATTGCTAAAAAAAAAGAAAAGTCATCTCTTAATGCTGTGTCACTGTGTATGGGGCCTCCTTTTGGAGCTCTGCTGTGGATGTGGCAGCTCTTTGTTTATTTTGAAGGGATAAGTTAAACAGTCACTCAAGGATGGGTAGGAAAAGCCTGAGGCTGGAGATTACTATGCAGCTTTCTAATTAGACTGGAATGAAAATAGGTCTAAATCCATTGAGTACACAGAATACGTCTGCATACTTAGTAATTGGTAATAATTATGGTTCCCTATAACAACAGTAAATGTCTAGTTGTTATTTTGTAACCTAAGGCTAATGAGTAGGGTTATTTGTTTTACTTAAGCTGACAAAAGAGGTCACCACAATGACATTCCAGAGCACAGGGAGAGCTGTCATTTTATCTGCTGGCTGGTTAAATAAAAAAAATACATTATTTCATAATGTTATCCTACCAAATAGTTGAGGAATTGCACGTCTCACTTGCTGGAAGGATCCAAGGAACTAAAGATTAATTGAACAGTGCAATTGGGTCCTACCTCAGCTCAGGATAAATGGTCACACACACCAGCAGCAACAGGAGAACAAGCTTGTTCTTGAGGAACCGCTGGAAAAGCCTGACCCTCGTTTCCTTACACAGAAGACATCACATAAAAGCAATTGAGCTGAGATTCAAAATACTTGGATACAGACACAAACTATACGATGAACATGTGTCAACTGTCAGCCAAAAAGCACCTAAAAATCCATCCTAGTGTTCTAGGGAGGCAATAGGAAGCAACGTGGACATTTTATGTAACGGATGGTTGTTAAACCCTGACCTTTTTTGTTGGGTTCTGATTTGAATGGTCAGAACTCGGCAGGAAGAGAAGAGATTTTCAGCTGCGCTAACAGAAGTTATGTAGAAGTGCTACCAAAGCCACAAGTGCAGTTAACATGTAGAGAAGTAGATATTTGCAATAACACAGATGTTGAAAGCATTACAGCAACCACACATGCTCCCTTGTGTGTAGTCCCAAAAGTAAGCTACCAAGGAGGCAGGACCAAATAGCACTTCAAGGACCAGTAGAGTTTGTCAAACTGGTGTCGGGGGGGTGTGTGTGTCTGTCTGGTTTCCTAAGGAGCCCCCAGTACAAGAGGGACATAGACCTGTTGGAATGGGTCCAGAGAAGGGCCGTGTATAGTGCTGGAACATCTCTCCGGGGAAAAGGGCTGAGAGAGTTGGGGTTGTTCAGCCTGGAGAAGAGAAGGCTCTGGGGAGATCTTGTCAAGTTGTATAAATACCTGATGGAAAGGAGTAGAGAAGATGGAGTCAGACTCATTTCAGTGGTGCCCAGTGACAGGACAAGAGACAATGGGCACTAACTGAAAGACGGGAAGCTTCATCTAAACATACAGAAATTTTTTATTTTTTTTTTTTTCACTGTGAGGGTAATCAAACACTGGGACAGGTTTCCAAGAGAGGTGGTGGAGTCTCCATATGTGGAGATACTTAAAATCCAACAGCAGAATGCCCTGAGCAACCTATTGTGTTTGATCCTGCATGAGCAGGGGGCTTGGACTAGATGGTCCCATCTCCAGAGGTCCCATCCACCCTCACACATTATCTGATTCTTGCTAATGGAGTGGCAAGAAGTTATTGTCTCCACTGTTTTTATTGTTAAAATCTACCTTTGCTTTAGTGTAGAGAATGAAGTGTTTAAACCACATGTGTGCTGTCTTACTACAACCACAGTAAGACAACAAAATATTTAATTATTATGTTGAATAAAACTATGTTGGCAAAAGCTTTTTTTTGAATTTACAATGTTTTTTCCCTAAAACCCTCTGATGTACTTAGTTTGTGTTTATCAAAGATTTAAGATATTGCACTGTTTGCCTTAAGTATTAGACTCGTGATAAGAAGCGGAATTGAGAGGAAAAATGAAACCAATCTGAAAAGCCAGTCATTATCCCAGGCTTTTTTATTGATTCTTTCCTCAAAAGACTGATCAAAGTCCTATATAAACAGAGAAGAAATGTTTTTATGACTACCCATTTTACTGTTGTTTCCTGCAAACTCAATTTTTATTTTGAAGAATTGCACTATAGGGCAGATTAAGAAGCAAAAATGTCATTTCCATCTGCATATGTGTTTAATAAAAGTGATCTTTTATGTGATGTGAAAAAAAAGGAGTGTAATTACATTAAAATATTGCAAAACTTGTTGGCATTCATTATGGATTACTTTGATCATAGGATGGAGGACAGTAATTTCATAAGAAAGTGAAAAATGCCTAACATCTACCTTGGGGTTCCAAAAAAAAAAAAAAGCCATTACAGAGATTCAAGATTAAAATTTTAAGTGCCTCCAATATGTATGTAGACCTTTCTTTTAATCACGCACTGACAGTCACTTTTTTTAAGACACATCTTTTTACTCCATTGGTTTTAGGTGACTGCCAGACTCTCCCAGATAATTGTTACTGCATTTGTGAAACTGTATTAGGAAGTCAGAGTTTACAGGTTTGATTTAGGTGACCTTTTCTTTTTCCATTCAGACTTGTTCTTGCTTGACCTTTCTTCAGCACTTAAAACTGCTTTTCAAATCACCAGATAAATTTGTTCAGAATTTTTAAAAGTACCCAAGTATTTGAACCTCGGGGTTCTAGCTCCCAGGATTAGGAGCTAAGCAGCAGGCTGATGCATACAGCAGCAGGCAACACTTGCATCTTCTGTTCGTATTTTGGGAGATAAAAAGCAAGCCCACAGCAGGTATTGCGCTTTGGATACCAAAGCAGATGTGACAGCCACTGATGCAGGCCTGATCCAGTTGTCTCATTTTCAGAGAATCCCAACACGATAGGGGCTGGAAGGGACTTCTGGAGATCTAGTGCAATCCTCCTGCTAACGAAGGGTTACCTAGATGGGGTTGCACAGGATTGAAGCCAGGCAGGTTTTGAAAGTCTCCGGAGAAGACTCCACAACCTCTCAGGGCAGAGAGGGGCTTTTACCTCTCCAGCTGCCTGATGCTGAATTCCAGCAGACATTGGGGCTGTTTTTTCCGGGAGCCCTGAACTCTCCTCATGCACTGCTGCAGTTTACTACCTCTGTGCTTTCAGTTTTCCTCTCTGCTTTTGGGATCGGGTGCCTAAAATGAAAACAGTGTGCTGCTTTGTAAGTGCTCAAGGCACCACTTGGCTCCGTGTGGTGTTGGATATTCCTGCTAGCTTTGGAGTTCACATTTGCAGGCTTCCCCCTGCAAGAATACTGGGTGCTTTTAAGTATAAGAAGGATACAGGATACAAAAGAATAGTCACAAGTTAATCAGTAGTTGACAAGTCTTAATAGTCTGAGCTCTGTTTATGTATTAAAAAAAAAAAAATTAAAAAATTGATCAAAATAAAATGTAATTAATGTCTGCTCTCTTTTATATTAGAAGTGAGATAGGGCACTTCTACTGATATTTAGTACTTCATTAGTCAAAATCATTATCTTACCTTTTTGTCTGAGGCAGTCTTAAGAATTTGCTGCTGGAGTCTTCATAGAGTCTGTAAATCCTTGAACAAACGAACAATTAATGCGTCATTGAATTAGCTGTAAAGGGGTCATCTTATACAACGGCCAATTGAAGTTTTCAATTTGTTCGTGTACAATGCTGCATTGAATTGCTAATGGCCTTGCACTTAATTGTAATACAAGTTGTCTGGAGAGAAAAAAAAAAAACGACAAGACAAACATCTACGCAGGTATTATGACACATGCTGAAACAGCAGATTTTGGCCTAATGCCACACAATTTTCCGTTTGAAATGCCCTTCAACGTGTTGGGGTTTTTTATAATTATCAATAGGTATTTATTATCTTACTGCCTCCTAAACAGGCGTACAAGGGACCTGTGCCATCATCATCCGATGTCACTCTGTAGTAAGCAAAGCTCTTGGATAAAGCAATCTAGATACTTTGGCAAAAGCTTGGTATTGTTCTTTTGTAACAAGATTATACATTGAGTTCAGTTCAAAGCTGTGTTATGAAGCCTTTAGTTTAGTTTCTAATGTATGGCTAATCTATTATCAAATATTTAACAGACCTTTTTATGTAGTACTTGTCTACTTAATGGTTATCAAAAAAGCTATTGTCTCAAAAGTAAATAAATTTAACATTTAGAATAAGTTAATGGTGTTGTACAATAGTGCTCAAGAGGAGGAAAAGTGCATACTAATTTTAGTTGATACTAATGAAGACTGGATAGCCATTTCTCCCTGGAGAGACATTTTCATTTTAGCAGCATTATTTATTTCTGCAGAGGAAGGAAACAATCTCCAGCTGAAGTGACTAATTCCACATTTTATTTC
>JAVSBS010020307.1:25395-49949 GCA_033124195.1 Coracias cyanogaster | reverse complement strand
GGTAATACTGGTAATGGATTTGATTGCTTATCCTTTTGGTGTCTGTCATAGTTTAGCCATGTACCTTTGTGGAATGTACCATGTACTGCTGGTGCACCTCTCTGGTATTTGCCGGTGTGGTTTGTGCATTGCTATGGTGATATTTGGGGTATGGTTAATCTCCCCCTCGATTGTTGAGGTGATTGGCTGCTTTCTTTTCCCTTCTATTATTGAATTTGCAATTAAGTTCTTTTTTCCTTTTGTTATATCACCTGTGGTGAGTGGGTTTCTCTCTTCTATTGCCAGCCATGTAGCGTTATTTCTGTGCCCCATGGGGATAAATAATAAAATCTATATCTGCTTATGCATCTGCCTCCTTGTGGTGATGGTGTTTTTTTGTGCTGGGCTGGGTAATTTGCAAAACAGAGGGCTGGAAAGATCAGTCCAATATCAACACTTCTAACCATCTGTGGTTAATTTTCATCCACTATGAGGCTCTCTTTTCATTGTCTTGTGGGCTAGGAGTACATTTACCAGAAGAAATCTTAAGGATTTTTAACCCTGCCCATAGGCCCAGAACGATCGCTGTGTACTGGGGGGTTATCTCATCCGGACATCTGCCTAACCCACCCTTCTTCATAAAAATAGCCTTCTTGGGAGGTGGTAACCTTGGAGGCTACTGTCCTCCACAGAAGCACCATCTTTGTGGCCTGGCTGGCTCAGGAGCCTTTTTAGGCTCTGGAGACCTTTCCAAGGACAAGAAGGCAGACAGCCAGCTGGCTCACGTGACCCTTCTGTCTCAAATCCCTGCTCTGGCTGGCATGGGAGAAGCTGCAGTCAGATGCCTGGCCAAACCTGGGCCTGGCTGCCTAAGCCCATGTAATATCAGCATTACAGACACTTCTAGTGTTGATTGATTGCTACTGTGATATTAGGGCCCACAAACCACCTGGATGTCTGAGTCCTACCCCATGCATGGATACAAACACCCACACTTGCTTCAGTGTGGCAGGAGCAACACTGTGCACACCTCCAGCTAGAAAAGTGCTTGGGAACACTGGATGGCAGAGACTTATTGTTCATTCTGTCTCACCAAAGGTGTTATTTCAGAGGTTGAGTGTGGTAAACAGAGGAAGGCGCCGTTTGCTGTTAAATTCGTGTTGATCTAAGTTCAAACAGTCATGAGTGGCACGTGGCACAACAGAAATGGAAGTAGCAGTACCATCAGTACCACCAGACTTGCCAGCTTGGCTGTTGTTGTTTTCCATGATCAGAGCCTACAGGATTATGTAGGAGTTTTGACCAAGAGCCTACTGCTTTCTCTTAAAAACAATTTACATTGTATTAACCTCATTCAAGTTTGAGCAAAAAAATGTAGTCAGAGAGTTGCTGAATCTTCTGGACTTATTAAGAAGCTGGAAGGTTTCTAAGGAGGATAGAGACAGCTCAGGTGAGGTAAATAATCAATTTGTATCTGCCTTCCATCCAGAAGATATTAGAAAACTATCTGCCTCTTCAAATAATAAAGGTAATACAAGTCACGAGGTGTCAAGAGAAGATTCTGGAGCACACTAAGCAGAAAAAGTTGCTCAACATGCATTCAGCAACCATAAGCAACTAAAACAGGATGTAAGTGAGCTGGTAACCAAAAGCATGGTTTTCTCTCAGAATGTATCTGAGAATGGTAAAGACATACGTTTTTAAGAAAATGTTTTAACTGGGCTATGGGAACTGTAAACTATTCTGCCTTCAGTACTAGACAGATTACTTCCAAGATAATGGCTGAGGGCAAGCCACATTATGCCAGAGATCTAATATCTGACAATTGATAGAGACATCTGGCATGGTTTCCCTGAAATAAATACGGTGCTATTCAAATTTGAGTCCTCTGAGGTAACCAGAAAAATTACCAACAATTCAACTTAACAAGTATTTGGACTTCTTAAATGCTCCCACAGGATTTTGCACAAGAAACCAAACCCCACAGTACTTTCAAAAGCATTTCTTGCAATAAATAAAGAAAAGATAAACATGGGGGGTGGCAGAATAAATACTGGCTAAATAGGATAAATACTGTCAACACAGCATTCATTTTCTCCACTGCTGTTTTATTTAAGAGGTTTCTGGGCATATACAGGACCATCACTTGAACACAGTGTAAAAAGAAGTTATAGAGAAGGTGGATCTTGGATTCAAGTTCATGATTTCTGGTGCAGCAATTGCTCAGCTGTTTAAGTCTTCCACCTTGTGCAGGTAAAATATTGCCATCCTTTAGGTGAAACACCTATTTCTCTGCAAAATCTATAGTGCTTGAGCAGTTTGGCTCTGCTTTTAGTGTAAGAACTCTCGTATTACAACAAATATAAATGCCATGTGCCCTTTGTAGTCTCTTTGTTTACCCACTAATTGGTGAGACTCTGTGCATTTTCCATAAAGGTGAGATCTATAGTTTTTGATTGTGAAGTCATTATAACTTCACATAACATGGCTTCAAAGTTTGGAGTCAGGATTCGGCCTGTTACCTGCTTTTGTCTACAGGATATAAACTGGGCAGAAAAAGTCTGAACTTTTCAAAAGTTCTTTGTAGAACATACCTGTTTATGAACACTTTTTAAAATTAAAGATGATTTTTTTCCTTTTCTTTTTTTTCCGTTTCACTTTTTTGTTGTTCCATATTTCTATTTTGTATCTTGTAGGAGTCTGTCTCCTAGACCTGTTGTCCTGGTTCAGCCAGGACAGGGTAAATTTTCAGCAGGAGTTGGGAGGGAGCCACAGCCAGGCTATTCCGTATCATACTGACTTCATTCCCCCAGCACCGATTCTGCTCCATGAGACACTGGGTGAGGGGTTTGCGGGTCCGGGTCCACTCTGCCTTGTCTGTGCGCTCAGTATTGTTTGATTTGTACCTTGTTTTTTCTTGCTGTTGTTACTGCTGTTGTTCTGATTGTTTCTTGTGCGTTATCATATTAAATTCTCCTTACCTCAGTCCCGGCCTTTGTGCTTCACCTCTTCTCCCTTCCCCACCCGGCAGTGGGGGGGCAGTGGCATGTGGTGCTCAGGCCCCAGCAGGGCCTCAACCACCACAACTGTCCAAGATGTAGCAGGACAAATAATCATCCCAGGTATATGATGCATAGGCTTGTTTTTTCCATCCTTCTCCTTATTTTGTGATTCCCTCTGCCCTACTTCAGGTGGGGGAGGTGCTGAAATGATTTGAGCCACCATGGCAACATTGTGCTGCTTAGCAGCGGTTTGTCCTGTCCAGGAGGAGCAGTGTTGTTGCCCATCAAAAGCCTGACTGAGCTTGAGAGGGAGGTATGAGCAAATTCACTGAGTTTTGATCTGGGTGAGACATAGGTGATGCTGAAGAAGAAATGTGCAGGAACATATATAACCTAGGGGAAGAGAGATTTCATGTCTTTGTGAGTATTTGCCTATCTTTCCACAAAGTATTGGCAGTACAGGAGTGTGTTCATTATCCTTTGTCCATCTTGCATGAGGTGTTGCAAGATACGTATTGCCTTCCTGATTTCTAGAGTGGTATATTTTCTCTTCCTAGGTGTACCCTTGGGGCTGGCAAGATATCAGGGAAGACATTAACAGGTATGCTACCTGAGATGTGCCATTCTGGAACAGAGCACTCCCCAGGACTCTGTCTATCTTAGTACAGCTCACCAGCATTCCTGATGGAGCACAGCAGTTGAACCGTTTGAAGTCTACCTAGTCTACCTCCTTCGTTTCTTTCTACACAGGACAGAAGATGTTAACAGGCACTTGAGCAGGAAGTCCTGGGGTTTTATTGTTTAGCAGTCACTAGTGAGACATTTTCAGCGGAGAATTCTTGACTCTGGAGACCTTTTCCAAGGAAGCCCAGAACAGATTCATTGACTTGTGGGACACAGCCAGGATTTCACCTGAAAGAGAAATGGGCAAGCTGGCTTTGTTTTGGAATTACACAAAAGAAAAAAAGAAAACTATTGCATCGCAAGGATTTGGTGAACTTCGTGCACTCATACTGTGTTACGTATGTATTATACATGATAAGGAAATTGCATGATTGGTTACAAAAGACACATATGAGCTTCCCATCCCCATCTTCTAGTTTGTTTTGATCTCACAGTTTCAAAAGTGGGGTTAATATATTTTTCCCTGAATTCATTCACCCATCCTACTACCACCTCCAAAGACTCACTCTCTCAAAAATGGAACAAAAACCAACTGAGTGTCCTATCCCCAGTGGCCATTCCATTAGTTTGTGATTTAGACAACGGTATTAAAAATCACTCTTCAGTACAACTATTAGTAGACAAAAGTGTTTTCATAACCTGTGTGGCCATGATGTCCTGAGTTGAACAGAATCTTCTAAAATCCATTGGTATTTCATGGACTCCAAATGGCAAATAGTGTCAGAAAATCTATTCCTCCTCTTCTTCCTCAGATTTTTCATTACCTCAGCTAACCCAGGAAAGAGTCATTCCACATAGTGTGATGGACCGACTACAAAAATCTGATAACATGCTCTTCTGTTGTGGATCATTATTGAATTACATATGCAGGCACAAGAATTTGAATGTCAAGCAGTGCCAGAATTTACAATCCATCATTTCATCTTGGTTTGCACTTTACAACCCAAGCCTGTAAGTAGGTATATCTCCAGCAACTTCATCTTTTTCTGACTTTACTGAAGATTTGTCAAAGAGAAATCCAGCTCTTTCACACTGACAGGAGCTTACAAACAACAGTAGACAGCAATCCTGTGGTAAAACCGATGGGCAGGAATTGGAATTTAATGGAAGATAACCCGTGCCTGTGCCAAAATTCAAGCAGAAAACTGAACTTCAATTTTTAATTTCTACAAAGGGAAAAATCTGTGCAGGAGACAGAGGTGTTGGATTTTGTTAATTTATGTTTTTATCTGGAATTTTATTTACATTATTGAAGTCGGCTTTGTTAAAGAATACAGACATTTTAAGAACTCCTGGGCTACAGTTGAACTGGATGACCGAGAAGTCTTTCCAGGCTCCTAGGCTGGGATCTAATCTCTAGGTGCATTTCTACTTCATGCTGGAGTGAGATGTATGTGCCCATCATAACATTGCTCCTTCTCTAGCAAGGGAACTTTGTGTATGGGCTAAACAGGAGCTACACTGAATTCTCTGAGATGCCCTCTGCAGACCAGAGGACCTCAGTCCAGACGCAGACTTTATTAATGCAAATGGTGCAGAAATGCAAGTTGTGGCTGCTTTATTCACAACATACTCATGGGATAATAATGTTATTTTCAAACTGTCTACCCCAGTAACCTGAAGCAGCTTGGGAGATGGGCTTAAGAGAGAGTTAGGAAGGGAGAGAACACTTTGAATGACTTCATTAATTATTTTGGATTAGCAGATATTATCAAGTATCGTGCCAGCAATGTTGCTTCCCATTTACAAAAATGTTCATGTTTTACATGTCAGAGTACAAAGATGCACATGAAGGGGCCTTGAGATCTTATGCAGGAAAAGAGATAGCGCATGCAAGTCAGAATGCCCACATATAATTTGTCTGTAAATATGCACCTTGGGATTGATCCTTTGTCCTTTCCTTTCACACTAGAACTGCAGCTTGCCAAGATCCCCAAAAGCTCCCTCTCAATGATGGGATGAGGCTACAGAGGTTTGGTTCTGGATATCAGCAGCTCCTAGCTTCATAATCTCTACTGATGCCTGTTCTTGGAGCAATTTGCATTCCTGAGTGATTAAGGGATGCTTTGTCCTTCAGGTTCTGTAGGTCATTTCATTATGAGAAGCTTGCAATATTTTTGCCAGACTCTCTCTCTTTCCTTCTCTCTTAAAAAAAGAAAAAAATCTGATCTTTTGTCTAGGACTTTATAAGAGTCATTGGTGAGCTCAGAAGCTTTAATGGAGTTGTTTATTGTAGTTCAAATAATCTCTAGCAGCCGCTTCCTGGAGCTATAACAATGGAAAGGTATTTTATAGTGTTGAGCATAATAGTGTTCTATGGGTAAAAAATAAATCTTCATTATCTCAAACTCTCTATCTCAGACTTAAAGAGCACACTAGAGAGACATTTTTATATGTCTTTAACTCAATACTTAATAAGAACAGAAATAGACCAAAGAACAATCTTTACCTAAATTACTGAGTCCTACAGGACTCCTTACCTCCCTGGGTTTGAACATGTGCGGATAGTCTGAAAATGAGCCACCACTCCCGAGAAGAGTAATTATTTTAATCTTTGTCATGGAAACTTACTGCATGTACTCTTTGGCTGTAGAGGAGCCAGTCAGGAAACATGAGCAGCTCAAGTTTGCTTTTTAAGAAAACTTCCCCATGTCCTGTGTGCTGGTCTTTGGCAGGAGCCCATCAGACACCTGTGCTCCCAAACCTGGCCTGCTAGAAGTGCCCACTACAGATGTCAGAGCTCTTTTGTTGACTTCCTATTAGTCGCCACTTAATGGATGTGAGCCGAACACAGCTTTGCCTAAGCACTTATCAATAGACAGCAAACATTCTTCTTTCAGTGGGCAAAGGGTCAAACTGTTTCGCCTGGCTATAAAGCTGTGCCAGATAATTGCTGGTGATTAGCAATTTTAATTAACAGGTGCTAGGGGTCGTTGCTTGTGGAGCTTTTTTTGCTGTTGTTGTAATTGGGCAGGCTGTTAATAGGTATGGCTTATTGTACGCATGGTGTATATTTTACAGATACATCGTGCATCCTTTTAAAGCAAGTAAAATAAAATCAGTAACATAACCCGCTTCTGTTTGCATCTGATTAGCCGCATAGTGCTTCAACAGGTTTTTCGATAAAACTTCTCTGATAAAGGAATCTTTAATACAACTCGCTAAAGCGGCTTTTAATCCTCTTGTAAACACTTGTATGTACTATTGTTATTGAAGAGAGGCAATGATTTTAAAATCTTTTCCTGCTACATTGGTCATGTTGGAACTAAGCTTGTCAAACATGTTCTACCTCATTGGTTTTGCATGCAGACTTTTAGGGGGTTTTCATAGAATCACAAAACCAACAGCACAATTAGCAGTGAACTAATCTCTTCCCATATTCAGTAGCGAAATGGGCTCAAAATAAAACAGACACAAAAGAGTCTTCTCTGATCTTCCTCACAGCAGTGAGAAAGTAAGCAGCTATAATACTTCAGTTTCTTTTTTTTTTAACTAGAATTTCCATTTATTTCCCTTACTTATATTGTTGTACATCACAAGCCCTGCAGACATGCTGAAGGTCTCTGAAAGCTGAATGTACTGTTTACTAATCTACTTGGGTTAGTAGATTAGGCTTGTTCTTTGAGGGAATACAAAGGATGAATACCTCTGTAGTATGAAGTTCTAGCTCTGTTTTTATTTGTTCTGCAGTAATACCTCGTGTCCCAACTCAGATCACAGCTTCATTTATTTCAGTAACAGTCAGGCTGTCAGTTGTGGGCTGCTTCTTGGTTGACAGAAGAGGGCTGTGCAAATCGCTCCCGGGTACCTTCTCCACTGAGAAGCAAGGAGACAGAGACCAGCACTTGGCTAAGGGCTGCGCCATTTGTTCTGATCCCTTGGCCAGGTGATACCCTTTCCTGAGTGCTCCCCAGAAATGAGGGTATGCATCCAGCCCTGGAGATGGGATGCTGGAGTGTGGGATGCTGCTGGATTCACACCTAGGTTATGTGAGGGTGAAGCATTGTAATGTAAGGTCTTGCATGGGTCTGTTCTCAATCGCATTGCCCTGCCCTGTAAATACAGGGGTGGAAAAGGGACAGATTTTAGTCTTTTTTTTCAGTAGAAGAGGCAAATAAGACCCCTCACTCTGTGTTGATGTGATAAAGTCTCACGCGAGTCTCAGGACGCACTATTGTCACTCAAGAACAAAATTGCTCAGGGACAAACGCAGGACACCATAGGCTGGTGTTGCAAATGTTAGAGTTCCTTTTGTCATTTCTTCATCCCTAGGTATGGATGTTTATAGACCCTTGTCATTATGGCAAATCCAAGCCTATGAACTTGGGAATTCCTTATGGATCACAGAAACACACAAGAAATAAGAAATACAATGCATGAAAACCAGGATTTTGGGCCAGCTATGAGGACATCAGAAGAGGGCAGGTACTACCTGGCCTAGCAGCTTGCTTCAAAAGCAGTGCCATCAACTCTGAAGGAACCATTTGAACCACCAAGTACTACTGACTGTTGAAATTGTTACTGGGTCTGGCACTCTGTGCACATGGCCATAACTCAGCTTCTAGGTAGAACTAGAAGCTTGACCTAGGTAGAGATGTCCCTACTCTTGTAGGGAGGTTGGACCAAACGACCTCTAGAGGTCCCTTCCAGCCTAGAACATTCTATGATTCTATGAATTTATGCATTGAATATATGCAATTTGTATGTTTTTCCTCAGGAACTGCCAGAAAAATCTCCCATGGTGGCGGCTGCCATTTAAATTGAGGTAATGCTTTGCCTGGCTTGAGAAGCTGTGAGACTGTAGCAACAAGATCCTTTTGTGTCAAAAAAAAATGAAGATATCTTCATGCTCAAGATTACTATAATGGTGGTTATGAAGCTCTTAAATCTGATGCATTCTGCAGCTATGGGTTAGCCATACTGGTTCACCTTCTGCCATTAGTTAAATTAACTAGAGCTTTAAAATAACTGAAACCTGGAGAAGAAAAAAAAAAGAAGTAGTTAAATGGATAGTGCATGTAGAAGGATGCTACTGGAGAGGAGGATGCAGTACTCAGGATGCTTCCATCCTCTGTATTTCCATGACACAGCTACAGGCCCTGACACTCTGTGAAAAACGTGGAGCCTTCTCCATTCTGTTGACCCCAAAACCTAGACAAGCTGCAAAACCCCAGTGCCAAGCCTGGCACCACTCCAGAGAAAGTTGTAAATAAATAATATTCCTCAGTAGTGGGGCAGCCTGGGGCCATAGAGATGTAACCATGGGAGATGTAGGGACCTAGTAGTAGCTATTTTTGGCAGGGGCTAAGGCTATTGGTTATAGGACTAACACACAGTCATAATGGGTTGACTGGTATTCACAAACAACCTTTGTTTCCAGGTCTGGAATCTGATCTTTGTTGTAGAAGCAAATTTCTTAGCTCAGGTATGACTAAGTTAGTCATATTGCCCCCTGCATCTTCACTTGGAAACAGACTGTTTTGCTTCCTACACTGTATTCTTGCTTACCTACAATGACAAGAAGGAGGTTCTTAATATGATAACCACTGATGCCTTTTTGGTTTAGTTTCAACACAGAGTTTTGAAGGCTCCCAGTAACTACAGCTCAAAAATATGTAGAAACCAACACCAAACTGGCAGTTCCTGTTGCCACAAGAAGTTCACAAAATAGGTGTTTCCCCACCTCTGCTATCACAAAACTCGAATATTCCTCAAAGAGCAAAGACAAATATGTAGTTATATAAACCTCAGCCATTCCAAACACCTTTTGCAGTTACCTCAGCCTCCCCCAAAGTCCCAGGTTTTGGGCTCAAGTAGATGTAAATGCCAGTAGACGGTGTCTTTACCAGATATAAAACAGTTGATAGGAATCTGCATGGAACAGTGGGTTTGCTTTCTCTCACCATCTATGTGGCAACATGTAGCTGCACAGACTTGAGATGAGAGTTCAGCTGCATTCATAATGCAATTCCTAAAGAGAGTGGATTATGGATAGAGTTTAAGCTTTAACTTTGAATTGCCTTCCTTTTGTGGATTGAAGTTAGACCCATACAACATTATTTGAACGTAGTTGCTGGTACTTTGTTGATATTAGTTACCTGCTGTGACACACAGCATATGGCAGTTCCATTTTTGTACTCTGTGAAATACAGGTATTGTACACCTGAATTATAATCTTGCTGTGATAATATGCCTCTATTGATTCAACAAAACAAGTTGTCTATTTTGTCTTCACTCAGACATTGCTATGAGGGAAAGACTGACAATCAGAAAGGTAAATATTTTGGACTTCACATCTCGTGGCATGACGAAAAAATAAAAGTGCAATAATTTTGAAATGAGACTTCGCAAACAATGCCACTCCATTTGAACCAGTGAGATGAATTTCTTACAAAAAGTGTTTATTATACAGCAGTGTTAAAGTGTTGTAGACCAATCATTTTAAAATGTATAAAGTGAAAAATTGTGTATTTAGCAATGTGGTACTGTCTGAAGTATAAATATGCAGGAGCTGAAATATAAAATAAGGCTGAATTTTGAACTTTCACAAAATGGAAACTTTAACCAATGAACTACAAGGCTTCACTTTCTCTAAGGATTTTGTATTTATTTTAATATCCTAGACTCAGATTTTGTACAATTTTGAAGAGAGAGTTGTACTCATAGACTACTAAATTTAGTGTGTTCCATGAAAATTAAAGTTAAAAAAATAAAAGACAGGTAGTTTTCTCATGGAAGATTTCAATATTGTTTTGCCCTGGCTTAATTGAAAAATATTATTTATGTATGTTCACAGTAAAAGTGTTGCAGTCCTGATGGAGCTGGACCCAACAGGGTGTCCTCAGCAACGCTGATTTCAAAATACCCCTATATGCAGAGCACACAGGTTGTACTGTAAGAAGAAGAATTCAGCCAGGACCAGTATTATTTCACAAGAAATATTGCAGTGCTTTTAGAAAAGACCACTGGAGCCATGATAGGATGTGTCTTGGACCATCTTTTCTACACGGGTGGAGGGTGGCTGGACGCTGCACAGCACATCTGGCTATCCCCACATATGAGCATAAGAAGGTACTGCTACAAGCCCAAGGGTACTCAAATTCCTGCCTGTGGTTACTAGATGCTGGATCCAAAGGCCAAGCAGGAACAAGCTGGGCAGGCATTTGATTTGACCCTCCTGACACCTCAATAGCCATCACTGAGACTATGTAGCCTCAAGAAATATCATTTTTTTTCCTGTATGGCACCACCCTATGCATAAGCTGTCTCTGTTACTAGTCTGTCACTAGTACTGCACCAAGTCTGAGGGGCAAATTACTTAAGTGCATTTTTCAGTGGATGTTCTTGCAGTGTTTTACAGACTTTTTCAAGAACAGGTGTTATTTAAATTACATTAATTCAGCAATGGGTTTTCCTGAATGAAACTTGAGTGGGAAGACCAGGAAAAATAGTCCAATAAGGAAATTTATAACAAAGCAATAAATAAGTGCTGACAGGTTTTGAATACCTTCAGGCCCTGACGCTCAAGATCTCTTCAGAGACAGAGAAGCCCAAGGCACGCTTAGGAAACTAGAGGGGATGGAGTGCTGAGGCATACTTGACATAGTAAATGTCTACTGAATTCAGTTATGGTCCACAAGCTCTTCACTTCCTCGTGGCTGCTTGGTACTAATGCCTACAGAGCTGAGGGATAAGGCAGGATTGTGAGCTCTCATGCATGTCCTTCAGAGTGAATGCCAGCAAGCTTAGTGGCAAACCCAGGTGTGTTTGTGCAAGGCTTGAGGAAGGGGTAGAGAAGTGTCCTCCTCTCTTGTGCCATGAGAACTGGGGGTAACCTGTGGTGGGACAGCGTAGGCCAAAAGGACATGGAGAGGCATTTTATTTTTCATTGTTCTGTAAATCTCTTACTCCATCCCAAACAGAAAGGTAATTCCAGTGAAATGTGTACTGCTTATTTCCACCACCATATATCCCTCTGTATGTGAATTAGTAACTGGAGTGATCATGAAGTAAAAGCTGGGAAAGAGAGCATGTACCAGCAACAGAGGTACTTGTACAGGGAATTGAACCATAATTGCTGGCATTGAGGGACTGTCCCAGGGGAATGACAAGACTATACTTCTGTGGAAGCTCTGGGTCCTGAAAATGTTCTGAAGGAGAACATGCTGTCATCTATATGCGCCACAGTGAGATGAAAGCGTCCAAACACAGTGATGTAGTGAGGTGTTCAGGGGAAGGCCATGATGTGGTGATTCAATTGAATAAACTGGGTTAGAGAAATGGGAAATGCTTTCTCTCTCATTCCTTATGGTGAAGGAAATGATATATTGCAGCTGATCAGGGCACCAGCAGCTAGAAGCAAGTGACTTGAGAATGGTACCTAGGTCCACAGCAGGAGAAAAGCAACCGAAATTAGTTGATATATTAGTAGAAATCTCAGAGATTGGAAAAGGAAGGAGAGTTTGTGGTATGCAAGCATAAAAGTAATGTAATGAAAGAGGTTAATGCAGTAGATGTCTGTGAGAAAGAATAATGAAAGCA
Organism: Coracias cyanogaster; assembly: GCA_033124195.1. Taxonomy (NCBI): domain Eukaryota; kingdom Metazoa; phylum Chordata; class Aves; order Coraciiformes; family Coraciidae; genus Coracias; species Coracias cyanogaster. Next base: position 37,743 of record JAVSBS010020307.1, on the reverse strand, counting down.
AGTCTAAAATGAAATAACTACAAGATGAATTTGTGATCAATGTACAAGTAACATCTGATTTTCTACCCAAGGCTTTTTCCTGAAGTGATACAAGAAGCACAGAAGTTTGTATGCAAAGGTAGTATATCAGTGGATTTTTAGAGCCTCTTACATGTGCATGAGCCATAGTGACTACAGGACAAACAAGTGGCATGGAAAGAGTTTCCTTAAGATGTATCCAGCATATATGTTGAGGAGATAATGATAATCTTCTAAACTGAGACCTACCTGTTACCCTATTTATTGACCTATCCTCAAACATACATTTTTAAAAATTGTTGACCGGTGGCCTCAATATTCTTTTCTGGCCATTGCAGTTCCTCTAACTGCCCCTTTGAAACACCTCTGGTCAGGGGTCATCTACCCTCTAGACTCTTTCCAACTTCTGTGACAATGAGTCCTTTTAACTAGACTTGATGCTTTAGCTGAGGTTTTACCAGCCTCGAGTAAAGCAGAGGGATTACTTTGTGTGTCTTACAGATGACCCTCCTGTTTACACATTCCAGCATGTTGGGATTTTTTTTCACTGCCACATGATGTCTTTGGCTGACATTCAGCTTGTGATAACTCCAGATCTTGCAAAGCTATTAAGTATTTAGTCATTTTCCGTTCTGTATTTTGCAGCTGAAATGCAGAAACGAATGTAGAACTTTGCATTCAATTTTTTTTCAGACTATTCCAGTTTCTCAAAGCTCATTCAAACTCAGACTACTGTCCTCCAAATCACTTCCAGCTCCTCTCAGCTTAGAGTCAGATGTAAATTTACTAAGTACGCTCTCTATTCCATCATCCAAGTTGATAATGCAAATATTGAGTAGTGCCAGACACCGGACTGGCTCCTGGGAAACCCCTCTCAATACATCCTTTTAATTTGATGGTGGACAATTGATAACTAATTTCTTAGCACAGCTTTCTGGCCAGTTTTGCATCCACCCTATGGCTGCTCTTTTGTTACTGTCCTGCAACTGGGGGCTGTTCCTGTAAGCACCTGCTCTTTTGTCAAAAAATGCTTTTTTTTCCCCTTCCCTGTACTCACATGCTGGTAACGCCAGGGAACAGTAGCCAGAGAGGCAACAAGCACACTGCGTCTGAGGAGTTCCTCTAGGCCCTTAGACAGCCAATTAGTACCGAATAAAAAAGTTGGGGTGCCCATGGGCATTTTGTCTTTTCATTCTGTCAGTTTACTTCCATTCAGCGTGCCAAAGAAATGCCCTCAGTGTTAATGCAGGGTTTTTTTCATATACTGCTCTTGTGTCTCTTGGAGGAAAGAAAGTATTTGTCTGTCTGAGAGTGAGCTAACGCTAAACGCAAGTTTGTGGTTGGGTCTTTTTTACTTCCTAGTACTTGATGGCTTTTTCCTTAATATCAATATTCCAATACTATATTTATTATAAGAAAAGGATATAAATAAAGACTATGTGAACTCTCATAACTAAAATGAGCTTTGATCTGCAAGCTTCAAATGCATGTTTGTAACTCTGATTGCTCAGGTAAAGAATGAATACTTTGGAAATTAGAAGGAAGTTTTTTACTTGGAAAAATAATTAGCCATGTATAATACCAGATTTTTTAACTCTTCAATTCTTTTTTTCTGGATGTTTTAAAGCCCTGGATTAAACCCTACACTTCTTTAAATGAATATAACCCCATAAATAAAGTGAAAGATTGTGCTTCCCAGAGAGGACTGACAATGCTTTTTAAATAAGCATCAAAAGTTTGGATATGAATCAGGGATAATGGGCATTACCAAAGTTCAGACTGTTTCTATAACCATCCAGAGCAACTGGAGAGGGTGAATCACAAAATGTTTTACTTACTTGACGATACACTTCTCAGAAGGTTAGATCAAGGCATTTTAATTCCCTGTCTTTTGCAAGAGGAGCAGACATGAGGTGATGAGATGCAGTTCAGGAGTCCTTCACAATTTGCAGAGCAGCCTGTAATAACACAGTCTGCTCGGGGCCCCACCTCATGAATGTGTTTGTGAAATGGTTTGATATTTAGAAGTACCTCAGATCTTGCCATTACAACATTTTAGATGTCAAAAGCACGGATGGATAAATGTGAAGAGCCTTTAAAAAAGGAATCTAGTTGCAATCCCATGTTGAATGAATAATCCACTCTAGAAATGTAGAAAATAGTGAGCAGCTGGAGTGACTGCAGTCAATTCATCACTGTTTTAATGGGGGATAGAGGTCAGCAAATGCTAACTATGTTTAAGTGGGGATACAAAAATGAGTATAATCAAGAATTTTTAAAAATATAAACCATCTGGCTAAAGCAAGAGAATTAGAGGATAATTTTCGAATATCAGAAGCTAAGGGATAATTAAGAGAGCAAAAATATGAATTTTAAACCACTGAGAATCTTTTAGCTATCAGCAGAACTCACAGTGAGGCTAACACGAGCCCTAGCTCCAGTTTTAGCAGAGTTTGGGACTGACTCATCTGCACCCCAAGTAGCACAGTGCTTCCCCGGAGTCAGTGAAGCTACTGGTATACTCCCACTGCTGGAGAAGGGGCATCCTGAAAACATCTTTCTGGAATGTTTTTTCAAAAAGGAGCAGTGCAATCCTGGGACTTTACAGAGCTAGCCTACAGCTGGGCTGTGAACACCAGTCACACCTGCCTGACTGAAACTAGTTCCACTTTAACATTTTTACTGTAATTTACTATGGGCTTTCCTGTTTTCCCTCTGCAGTAATTTGGCCCTAAATGAGTAATATAGAGGTTTGCACAAAATCAACAGAGTTGTAAATATAGAGTTTTACACAAAATCAGCAGAGTTGTAAATCACCACCAACATAAATAATAAAACCACTTCCAACATCTTTAATTTCCAATCAATGAACAAACGAGGTTATTGGCTGAATAAGGGGTAGAGGATTGTCAGGCTTTTTAATTCAACTATTCTTCTGGTCTGACTCAGCTGTCAGAGCTGACTTGAAGGGAATGGTTGAGACAACACACAATCTGAGTTGTTAGAGGGCAAGGAAATCTATAGAATGAAAGCAATGATTATGACTTCCCAGGAACATTGATATGCTAAATCTGTGAGTGAGAAAGATATCTTGGATAAGAGTTTTAAATAAATTCAAGATTTTTGTAAAAAATTAGCTTTAGAGAAAAGCTTGCATTTGAAATGTTGGCTGCTTGGATACACCTCACCTACATGAATTGTCTTGTGCGGTTTTTTGGTTGCTAAGGATGCTATCACAAACAGACTGAATTTCAATTGGAGCTGGGAGCAGGCAGCCTACTATTTCTGGTGAGGTGCAGAGTAGCCTGTTCTCCTCTATATATTATTATTTTTGTAGCAAGGTATCAGCTCCTAGAACTGGCAAAGTTCTGTCTTGGGATTAAATGTCTTCTTTTTCAGATGGCGAAAATCAGAATACCACCACAGGAGCTGAATTTTTTATCAGACTTACGTAAAAAATCAGAGTGTAGTGTGTTTTTCCCAGGCCCAGGTTTTATTAGGTTATGTCTACATTTGGACCACAGCAGCTCAAAAAGGCATATGCAAACACAGCAGGTTATTACTGAGAGCGGAGTTGAGGCAGCACAAAGCTCAGAAATAGGGCGGCCAGCAGGACTAGGGAAGTGATCATGTCCATGTACTCAGCACTGGTGAGGTTGCGCCTCAAATGCTGTGTTCAGTTTTGTGCCCCTCACTACAAGAAGGACATTGAGGTGCTGGAGCATGTCCAAAGAATGGCAACAAAGCTGGTGAAGGGTCTAGAGAACAAGACTTGTGAGGAGCAGCTGAGGGAACTGGGGTTGTCTAGCCTGGAGAAAAGGAAGCTTAGGGAAGGCCTTCTCACTCTCTACAACTACCTGAAAGGAGGTTGTAGCAAGGTGGGTCTCTTTTCCCAAGTAACAAGAGGAAACAGGAGCAAGGAGCCAAGTTGCACCAGGGGAGGCTTAGGTTGGAAATTAGGAAAATTTCTTCACCAAAATTTCTTCAGGCATGAGAACAGGCTGCCCAGGGAAGTGGTGGTGTCACCATCCCTGAAGGTATTTAAAAGGCACATAGACGAGGTGCTTACTGACATAGTTTAGTGTGGACTTGGCAGTGGCAGGTTAGCAGCTGGACTTGATGTTTTTAAGAGTCTTTTCCAACCTAAATGATTCTATGATTCTATGTAACCAGTGAATTTAGAGTATAGACTTTCAACTTTCTCTAGAAGACTTGACCTTGAACTGCTGGAGTAGGGCAGGTACAATGCGCCACTCACCTTACCTGAGTCACTGCCTGTAAAAGGCGAGGGAAACACATCTTTCCCACCAAAGGGAAAGCACTCCTCAGAATTGCTGAGCAGTGGATCACCCCTCTCTTTACACACACAGTTCACAAATTGTCTTCTAAGTTAATCAGTATTTTATATCTTCCCAGTGTAGAGAGAAGGGAGCCAACACTTCTGAAACATTGCACTGGCTACTGCCAAAGCAGAGCAGTACCCTGCTTCCCCAATGAGAAAGACAAAAAAATTCAGCTTTCTTTCCTCTCACCCACTGGTGTTAAGCATAAACAAAATAGTACCATAATCACCATTATTCAAGAAAACAACAGAACTACGTTTTCTAGTGCACCCTGTTTTTGTTTTTCTGGGTACAACCACACTGCATGTGTGTGTGCCTGCCTGCACATGCCACATAACCAGGGAGGGGGGGAAGTTAGCATGCAGAATAATGTAATTACTCATTCTTGAATAGAAGGATAATTACTGTCACAGAAACCCACATAACTTGCAGATCTTTTTGTTCTTTTTAAGATGATAAATACAGTATTTTCCATTTTCTAACAGGATGCATCCTTTTCCTTCTGATTCCCATTCCCCCCCTTAAGCTGAGTTACATACACTTTTAATGAATAACAAGGGTTATCACTTCACACATAGGAAAATAGAAGATTATATGGATCTTTTAAAAAATGAATGTAACTCCATGTCTCTGGATTCACTGTCAGGAGTCACTGTTGGTTAAGAAATTGGGCTATCACCAGTAATAAACTTCCTTCAGGTGTGACTTTTAACAGCACTTCTGGAAGAGGATGGGGAAAAAGAGGCAGCAGCAGAAAAACACGTAGTGACCAACCTCAGCCTAAGACTTTCAAAATTCATACTATGAACCTCATGTTTAAGAACAACATTAGCTGATGTCCATCTTGCTGTCAGTCACTGACACAGCATAATCCGAGGGCAGACAGTAGATGAGGCAGTGCAAAAAGACACTTGAATGGCTGGAAGCTCACAGCTTATGCTGGCCGGCTGGGTGCCCTCTTCCTTCAACCCATCCAGAGAGGCCTTCGGAACAGAGAGAACCATCACTATGGGATTAGAGGGCTGTTTAAATGAGGAGACAGCTTGCAAGATATTATCCTAAATAGTTTTATTTAAAGAGCTCTTTTAAGCACTGTTACCAACACTTAGGCAAGGAGAGGAATTTTTCTGGTACTTCTGCTGGGTCTAAATTTATGCATAGAAAAAAGAAGCTGCCTGACTTTAGGACATTAGAGCAATAGAAGCAGAATAGATAGTGGGAACTTCTTTAATGGGACTTCTTAACATCTGCTGACAGAACAAGCCTGCTCTTACTTAGTGGCATCAGGGTTGTGGGAAAACTTTCTAAGTCCTCACAGAAGACCCAAGCTCATAGACATCTCTGTGTCTCTATGAACCACAGTAGTTTAGGTATAATCTGTTCTTACATCTTCTGTAAAAAAGGATTGAGACCATTCCTCCCCAGCAAATCCCCACTAAGGTTATGTTTACATTACAGTTATCTTAAAACTAACTGAGCTTTGATGGCTGCATAACTGTGACACCATGATACTTAACATGACTGATTTCAGAGTGTTTACTGGGATTTTTCTCCCACCTGTGACCTTTCCTGAGTCAGATAAATTTGTTGTGGCAGGCTTCTGCCCAAACAGCTGTTTGAATTATTATATAATTCATTTTCTCTTCTAGTTTGCAGAAAAATAATGATTTTTTTCTTTTCTTATAGTATTTTCTCTCTTGCCCAGCTGTCAAAGGGACAGAGTATCCTTACAGAATAAGTTTCTTATTCCTAACCTGGAACATACTTACGAAGCAGACATCAGTTTTAACAGGTGATTTCCAAATCCCTCTATTCTGTGACTTTGGTGGCTATTTCCCTTGATGATACTCATTCTGTGTTGAGTAACAAAGCGTGTTAAAAAAAAATTGAACACCACCCTCACACTCCCATAGAGCAAACCCCATGCTTCAAACATACATGTATCGAATATTGATAAATTTTTTCTGATGTAAAAAATGCAGGCCTGCTGTAGGCAATTCCGTTACAAACAGCAGTACCAAAACACGTGCACTCAGAGATTAAAAAAGAAAACACCACCAGGAAACAACATGTTTCACTATGGTGAAAAAGAGCAGTTGAGTGTCAGCGATCTGGGTCAGCTTTCGTTAACAGCCTAAATGATAGCAGAGCAACTGCGTTCAATAGATTTGCAAACAAGAAATACTTAAGAGGGTCTACTGGCATGCTGGCCCAGGAATAAAATTCAAATGTTTTTGGCAAATTGGAGATAAACTGAAAAATTCAGACATCATGCTGAGATATCTAAATAGGAATATAGCACATGACATGTCTAGCTCTTCTTCTTTTCTGCTGTGCATTAGCAATGCCTCATATGAGATACTGTGTCCAGTTTGGGGTGTCATGTTTTGGGAAGAGTAATTGGAGGGGGGGCAGTGAAAATGATCAGAACTCCAGAAAACATGGCACCTTAGGTCTGCTTGTACTAACAGAGGTGAATATTGAGGTGTAATATAGCAGATGTTGAAGTACATGAAAGGCTGCTGCAAGGGAGGGACTAACCTGTTCCTGTGTAAGAGGGATGGGAGAGAAACAATGGGCTTACACTGCATCAAGCAGAAATTCAGATCAGACACAGGAAAAAAGCCCTCCAACTATGGATGCAGAAGTGCTGGAATACTTTGGGAGACCTCATTATCGCAGGAGATATTAAAAAACATGTCAGATTAGCATCTGTTAAAAAGGAATTGGGATGGTGTTTGCTTTTTTTTTTTCCCCACTTCAAAGGGCATTGGTGACTGGAGTATTTGAAAGCTCTACCCTAACTTGCAAAGACAGCATTTGCTTTCCTGCTGCTTTCATAGACACTATGTGATGGTGCAAATGTATTTCTGAGTTTCCATGTAAAAGAATACAGGATAAAAATAAAATTACATTATATCTGCATCCATGAAAGCTGTTGGTGGGAGGGCTGCTGCCAAAGCCCTGATTTTAAGCTTCATGGGAGAATTGGGGAGAAATTGCGGCTCCTCAGTGAGATTGATTCCACGACTGCTCAGCTTGATAAGCTCAGCAGAAGATCAGTGGTAAAAAAAATCCTAAAACCTGTGGGGGTTTTTTGTTTGAATAAAAGCCCACGTTATGAAACTGTAGTACTGCTTTTTAGTAGCTTTGCTGTTTGACACAAACATTACCCATCAGCTGAGAGTGTTAGTGATTATTTAGTATTTCAGCCTCTAATTAACAAATACAGTGATAAATTCCTGCAGAAAATATTGTTGTACTTTGCATTGGATACTTCTTAAAACTTGTTTTATGTTTCCTAGTTAGGCATATAAATAGGATTCAGCAATAGAAAGGTTTTTGTGTGTGACTGGGGTAGAAAAAAGGATTGTGTACATTTACTTCATAGTTTGAGAATTCAAGGGAACAGAGGAGTTTTTGGCATGTACATCTTGGCTTTAAATGGAACTGGAAAAGCTACACCAGGCTTCGTTGTGTTTTTCCTGTAGATCTCCATTCCCTTTGCCATCTCTCCTCCCTCTTTTCAGACAGGCTTTGAAACTCCTTACGGACCTGATACAGCATTGCTCTAGGAGTTTCCTCATAACCAAATCCTGTCACATGAGGATACTGCTAAGAGGAGAAAAAGCCCTAACAAGTTCTAGCAATGCCAAATTACATTCAGTTCTTGTATTTTCACTTGGCATGGTAACACTTCCAAAGAGCGATTGTTTCACAATCAGAACTTCTGCAGCCTGTTCATTTCTTTTCTCTTACTTAGCTGTTCAGAGACCACCAGACACCAGGCAAGCCAGTAATTGTCCATCTGAGCAATTATACCACATAAACATCAGGTGAGACAAACTATTTTTTTTCTTGCAAATACAAATTAAAGGACAAAACTGATAGTATCACTAGAAATCATTCATTTGCATGGCAACTCTTTTCTCCTTAATGAGCTTCAGGTATTAATTGCATTTAAAATCTTGATTTTAAGAAAGCTTTTCTCCTAAAATAATCCCTCTGTCATGAAAGATACGGAACACAATTATTTTTTTAAAAAACTTAGTACTTACAGCCATGATTCATGTGACCTTTTCAGCAGTACTCAAGAATATGCTAGTTGTTCCTAGTTGCTTGGACTTAAAATGATGCTAAAAGTTTATAAATCGGGAGCTTATACCTTCATCATTTGAAATAGAATCAAGTCTCTTTTTAGGCTAGACCCTGGAAGAAACACTGCTGTGCATAGGGATTTTGATGGCTCTTCCACTGGGGATCACCAGTAACATCATTTAAGATGCCCTCAATAAAGACACTGAGTGTTTTAAAGCTCTTCGCTCTGATCAGCATTTAAAGAAAATAAATTCCTTTATGCAGCGCAGCAGATGTGCAAAAAGATGTCTGATGCTTAATATCCGTGCTAACAGGCATGTTACCCAAAGGGAAGTCCTGAGCAAGAGGGATTTCTGAATCGCAGAGCTCCAAGGGAGGAGGAAACATGATTTACTAAGAAATTGGTTTTGGTGGGATACTTGTGAAAGAGGTCAGAAACAGTTGGGTCTGATTAGTGTGTCTTGCAGTGAATTGCAGAAATCTGCAGGGTCTGTCCTTTGTTTCAGGTCTTGTGTGCAATATGGAAATAAATAAATTACATTAAGTGAATATTATTTGGAGACTCAGATTAATTTCTGTCCTTAACAAGACACTGACATTCAATCATTCTTATCCCAGTAAACTCCAAGTGTTTAGCAAAGGAGCTCATGCTAGTGAGCCACAAAGGCTAAAATTCAAATCTATTGTCTTTAGATACTTCCAGTATTGTCTCCCTAAGCTCCCTTTATATTAACTGGAAGAGAATTTGACCCTATTTTTGGCATCTGCTTTAAGATGGCATGAATCACACCTTCAAAATGCTTCTTTCTCTTTTTTGACTAGAGAAGCAGCCAGTGGCAACAAGCTGAAGAACAGACTTTTAAGTAACAGATCTATCAGGTTAGGAGAGATGAATCCCAGACAAAATCACAAACATACACGGTACACTGGGATGCACATCCCTTCCATTGTGGTCCTCTGCTGATGCCAAATGACATCTGGCCGAGCGGTGCCACGGGGCACTCCTGGGCTGTATGTCTGCATTTCACCAGGAAACCAGAGAAGACAGAAGGAGGAGAGGGGCTGGCTGCTGCCCAGCTTTCATCCCACTACGGAGCAGAGATGTGGCTGCAGAACCCACAGGGCCCAAGAACTGACACATATTTTGTGGTGCCACAGCATAGAAATAGCTAATGTGCATGTTATGAAATGGCTATAGTTCCATTCCCAAGACACCACTTAAGCACTGGATCAAGACCCCTCAGCTGGTGGCTTCAATCCTTCCTTAAATGGTGCTTGTTACAGAAAACAAAGGCAAGAAGGCTGAAAATCAGAGAAGCAGGTTTTTTCCAGGTTTAATTTTCAGGTATAGGAAATTATTGCTTAGCAAGGGAAGCAGTATAAAAGCAAAACTGCTGCTTAAAGGTCCAAATATCTTTCCTGGTTGCAGACCAACCACCATGCTGACATTAGCAGTCTGGCAATGCATAAGGTGTTGCTCCAGCTGAGGACTTTTGGCGGGGGCAGCAACAGCAAGGCAGGTCACTCTTCCTCATTGTTCATTGACTTTGCTTTCAGGTTCTTTGAAAGAGAGGTTAATAAAGACTGGTTTTACTTCAGTGAGGCTTGCTTTCTGTGATCATTTTCTGATAATATCATTTGTTTTCAACCTGGCAGTGGGGTTGTGGAATGAGGTCCCCCTGGACCTCCATGACTTTTCGTTTTATGTGGCAGTAAACATCTCAACTCCTTCCCTTGTCACTTGATCTGGGATAAAAGAAACCTACCCCCTTCTTAGGAAAAAAAAAAAAAAAAGGGAAGGGGAAAAATCCCTGAGGAAAGGAATTACTATAGGGAGGATGGGATGTGTACTGTACTGGGTGGCCATTTTCTGGCAAAGCAAATCAAGCCCTGAACTCAAACTCTGTTTATTAAGCAAACAAAATGTTTCACCATGTGCAGTGTGCCTGATTCTGCAGCAAAAGGCAGAAACAACCTTGAAACAACCCCTTCTGCTAGGCAAGGAGTGAGATAGCATTACAGGTTTTCAGGCTCTAAAAGGATATCTTTGTGCCAGCTTTGGTGCAATATTATGTTTGCTTGTAAAAAATCCAGTCTTCTATAATTTATTGTAGGTGTAATGAAATATGTTTAATTTGATGGAAAGTCCTTGATAAGATACCAGCAGTGGCAGCATGTGAATGTTTCCTAACTGGCATTTGAGAAAGTCACTGTGATTTAATCAGGGCTCATTTTAAGTTGACTTGTAATTGCCTGCACGGGAAAGGTAAAAAGTGAGTTCCTCTGTAACTACGAGATTCTGTTCTCCACATCCAGCTGGAATATAATACTGCTGCACTGGTTTGCAGGCCTGTGGGGTTTAAATAGTGCCTGCAATCTGGTGCCATGCTGATTTACTAATCCTTGATCTTAGTTGAACATGATCACAGTCCCTGCTTCTGTTCATAAGGGATAGGCTTGCTGTTAATTGACAGGCTTTGGCGTCCTACCAAAAGAATTGCAATGTAGAGAAGGAACTAAAACTGAGCAGAGGATGTATCGGACAAGCCAATTTGGAGGGAAAAATCTATTTAGTAGATCTTTATGCCAAAAATTATTTTCTATTTTATTGGTCCATTAAAACTACAGTATGTGATTTGCATTTTAACATGAAACTAATAAAAACAGAGCAATCTGAAATGTGTTTGCAGGGTGATTAAGTAACTAAGACATGGTATTTGGAATCTTCCCAGCTGCTCTGCTTTCTGTTTATGTAATTATTGTGTGAACTTCCATGTTTGTGTCTGCTCACAGAAACTTGTGTGCGATTGTACATGCTATGCATACCCAATCTCTTACTTGTGATATTGCTCACAGATTTCAAGGAGATTGTATCCAGAGATAGGGAACCTTGTGCCATTTTATCCAGTGTGCTTGAAATTTGATGAAAAAGTGTTAGTACGCTGTAGTTTCTTTTCCAGTAACTCCACAAAGTTTCAGGATGTCTTCTTTTTATTCAGAACTGTTTGCCCCAAGTTTTGATCCCTTTCTCTAGCCTTCTAAACCTGGTGAAACTTGAGAGAAAAAAAATATTGTGAGTATAGGCCGAAATCCTTTTACATACATCTGTCTGCACTTCTGCACTGCTGGCCTTGCAGTCCTCAGGCACATTAAACTGAAGGGCAATATTTAGATGTCTGTGGTACTCTAGGAGAATACAATCTTTTCCAAACAGTTTTGTAGCCTTCAGTATGGCTTAACTTGTCAACGCAGGTGTTCTTGTTTGATGATAACTTTAAACCTTTCTTGTGTTTTGGATGTGTCACTCATGCTAACTTTGAGCCCACCTACCTACGGCCAAGCATAAGTGCTTTAAATTCCTTGGAAACCAGTTTTTACACAGTGAGCCAAACTTTGGGGAATTTCCTCCTTAGTTTCAACATTTCGTCTAATCAAGGGAAAAGAAAGGTGCTCTTTTTGGGTTTTGGGGATCAGTTGCAACAGACCTTTCACAGCTGTGCAAGTGAGGAACCTTCTTTCTTGTTTTGTTGTTTGCTTGGTTTTTTTACCTTTAATGAAGGTGAGTGTAAGACTGAAAACTGAACAGATTATTTCATGGTGAGCCAGGGCTGAACTGTGGAGCAGGGCAGTGTGTGGCATCTCTAAAAGTCTCAGACCAAACTCAAACCAGGTGACAATACAGTGACTCGGAGTCAACTCTGAGCCTTCCCAGTTCTTGACTGTTTTGAATGTTCAGGTGTTTCTCAGATAACCAAAATGACTCTGGGGCATGTCTACTGATCACCCTCCAGCTTTGTCCAAATGAAAGCATCATTATCACAGAATCATTATGGTTGGAAAGGACCTCCAGGGTCATCAAGTCCAACCTTTCTCCTAGCATCTCTCTAAC
>JAVSBS010020307.1:0-25295 GCA_033124195.1 Coracias cyanogaster | reverse complement strand
GCCCAGCCAGCTCATGACTTCTCAGATATGATGGATAATGGCTTAGCCACTTAATCTGCATGTTCCCTCAGGACCTGTGGGTGCATTTGGTCAGGTCCCATGGACTTGTACACTTTCAGGTTCCTTAGACGGTCCTGAGCCTGATCTTCACCTACTGTGGGTGGTTCTTAATTCCCCCAGTCCTTGTCTTTGCCTTCTGTGACTTGGGCAGTGTGGCTGGAGCACTTGATAGTGAAGACTGAGGCAAAAATATCATTGACTACATCAGCTTTCTCCATAACCTGGATAACCAGGCCTCCCATTTCCTTCCAGAGAGAGCCTATGTTTTCCCTAGTCTTCCTTTTTTCACCAACATACCTATAGAAGGTTTTCATGTTGCACTTGATGTCCCTAGACAGATTTAGTTCTACCAGGGCTTTGGTTTTCCTAGCCTGATCCCTGACTGCTCGAACTCCTCTGAGGCTGCATATCATAGAATTATAGAATCACAGAATTACTTAGATTGGGGCAGGTAGTTCCCTCTATCCTACTTCCAGCCCTTCTTGTAGATGGGTGTCACATTTGCTAACAAATGTTCCAGTCAACAGAGACCTCTTTTGTTACCCAGGACTCCTTTTAAATGATTGAAAAGGGCTCGGTGAGCACCTTTGCCAGCTCCTTCAGTACCCTTAGATGGATCCCATTTGGCCCCATTTACTTGTGTATGTCTAAGTGCTGTAGTAGGTCACTTACTATTTCCCCTTGGATTATGGGGGCTTCATTTTGCATCTCATCCCTGTCTTCCATCTCAGAGGCCTGGGCACTCAGAGGACAACCAGTCTTACTGTTAGAGACCAAGACAGAGAAGGCATTCTGTACCTCAGCCTTTTCCTCATCCTTGGTCACTATATTTCCCCCTGCATCCAACAGAGGATGGAGATTCTCCAAGTCCTTGCTTTCACCCTCTGTAGGTTTCCTTTTTATGTTTGACTTTACCCAGGAGCTCCTTTTCCTGATGTTTTCCAGAGCTGTGTGATCTTTCTCAGTAATTACACTTTGACTCAGTACAATTTTTCTTCTCAGATATCTTCCAACATTGATTTTGTTAATGTTTCTGTATATGAGTTGCATTTTTTTAGGGAGTCAGATCCAATGCTAGACATGAATTCAAAAGAATTAACTGTTAGCTACATAAAGAGGAGCTTTGGAGGGCAGCTAGGGGGAGGTATTCTTTTCATTGTTATGTGCAGAGCTGCAAAACCATGTTTGAGATATCTGATAAAAATATATTCATTTTCAATTAAAATAGAACAAAACCCATGTAGACAACATTTTTTTTTATTATTTCTCTCAGAATTCTATCTTCTTTCCACTCTAGCTGGTGGAAAGCACTCTCTTTTAGTGTGTTTGGAATGTCTTAATTCCATGGTGTGATAAAGGCTATAGAAAAATCACTCTAAGATGTGAAAATTTCAAAGAGGTACATTTCAGTATGCACCTCCTGCCTTTGACCTATGCAGCATGTTTTTAAGGTTGGAAGTGAAAACTAGAAATTTGCCAGGGGTTGCAGAGGAAGGATGATTGTTGTCAAGAATATTTTTGCACTCTGTAGAATTTATTTAATTCTATTCTTAATCAAACTCATATAATTCTTGTTTTGTTTCCTCCACTGGCTCTTTATGATGTCACCTGAAGCACTTTTAAATCTCTCATACATTGACAAGGACCTCTAAAAATGTGCCTATTAATTCAAATTATACTCACATACCGCATGCTTATTGCAATTTGTAGACAGAAATTCCAAACATTTCACTCATAATCTCTTTCCCATAAGTAGAGAGAGTCTTGCCTACTTTCAAACTGATCCTTCTAATTGGATCAAGCTATTCAGGATCTGGAATCTTGAAGGAGATTGTTGTTTGGCCTTCATTTGTGATTACCACAGATGATCACACTTGATAGGAGAGCTTGAGGAAATGAATGTCATATTTACATCTGCTGCTACTTATATTTTTTAACACGTTAAAAAGGAGGTAGAAATACCCAAGAGACAGATTGCTGAACTAGTGATCTAGTCTACATTTAGCACATCATCTACAGTGCAATAGTAAGAAAGCCAGATCATCTATCAGTAAGGTCTGTCAGATCAGCAGTTTCTGACTTCATGTCTGTGTGTTTCTCATGGCAAAGGGGACCTGAAGCTACAGGGAACCAAGGTGTATTCTTGCTACATAGGCATGTAATATGATATGTTATAGTAATAGTGGCCGATCTTTTTAATTTAGGGATCAAAAGTGTCTGATGGCTGGCAATTGTTAGAAGCAACCTTTAGTATGTTATATCCAGCTCTCTTTAAACACAAATTAGTAGCAGCTCCAAAAAATCAATGAAGGTGCTTTGGTTATAACATTCTCCACATTTATTTTGCCCTTTTATGGAGAGAAAAGGATCATCAGGAGGAAATGCAGTTCCATCAGCTATGGATATTTACAATTTCATACCTTTGTATTGCCGTAAGTCTGTGGAGTGATTCCAGTTAAGGAAACTCCACCTGCATCTGTCATTAAATTACCCTTTGAATTCTGTTGTACAAGAGAAGACTTGACACTTCATAGAATTTTCAGATTCTTTTTGTTGTTTGTGGATGTCACAGAGACCTACACTAGTGCAGAATCACTGTACTTGTGAGAAATTTTGTTGCTTAAAAAAAAAAAAAGATGTGCTTTGGAACTAGACTAGCCACAAACTTTTGGTTTGAAACAACTTTTTTCTCACTACTGGCATCAGTCACAGACATTTACTTTATTAAACTAGCTATTTTATCTGATTGCCTTTCTATTAGAAAGAATCCGGCTTTTCCATGTAGAGATTCATTTAATTGAGTTTTCTCTGATTTCTTTATAAGGCATAGAAATATGAATATTGAATGTCACTGTCTAAATAGTAACAGTGTAAATGAACTGCAAGTAAACAGTCCAGTGCAAAAAGATCACATTTTTTTGTGTTTTGTTTGTTGCGTTTAGCCCCCATTAGTCTCTACTGTAGTCATACTGGGAACATGTGGAATCATACAACTGAAAAGGAAGTCTCCAGAAAATTATTTTTCATCCGTTTTTTCTGTTCACAGAACCTATACCAGATTCATGAAATAAAATGTGGACTCTCTTTCAAAGATGAAGTCTTTGCCATGGTTACAGCATGCTCTTCAGCAGCTGGTCACACTTTCTGTTTTTGATATTCAGTATGAGAGGGAAGAGTCACCAGATCTTTTCCCATTTCCCTGCCTGAACTGCAATGTTCAACAACCTACTATAGCTTGCTGTAATAAGTTTCTAGTGTCTCTTCAGGCAGGATATACCCCACTGTAATGAGCTTTGCATAAATATGTAGTGGGGTTGCTAAAACACAGCCTGGCATTTAATTGTTTTATTACCTTATGCCACAGCCTAACTGGTGACTTTTCTCAGTTCTTTACCTGTCGCTCCCATATTTCCTTTTGAAAAACCCAAGCTCTTCTCTCCACTTGTGCCGACCACCAGTGCCCAGATGCAGAGCCTCCCTCAGAAAATGCATGGCCTGTACTATACTCTCTCATGAAATTTAATTAGTACCACCCAGTTCCTTTGCTTTGGAAATTAAAGCTCTCATGTTTACAGTACACTGGATTACATAGTTAGGAAGACCCTCAGAATCCAACAGTAACATGTTACTAACTGTTAAAAAGACACTGCTCTGAATATTGTGCAAATGGCCTGTGTCAGTGAAAGCCTTAGGTCAAGATTGAGGCAGAGTAACAGAAATGAAATGTTTTTGACAATAGTAAAAATAATGACATAATATGAAGAAGCAGGTTTATTATAAACATCATTTCATTCATATGTGTCAGGAGATATGTTAAAGGCTCTGTGATAAAGAGGCATATTCCTCTTACATATTAGATAGTTGCTGTGAAGAATGAGGTTTTACATGACATGTTCAGAGGCCTGGTACTTGACTGTAGGGGCTAATGGTCTTAGTGTGACTGTCATCAAATAACAAAGGCAAAGGTTTGTGTTTGCAGAGCAGTGAGTCTGGCGTTATGTGCACAGATTTGTCTCTTGTATGCATTTGAGTTGGCACAAGAAAACCAGGTACAGTCATTGCAGAGCTGGGGGGATAAAAAAGGGCAAACATCTATTTCCAGGACAGCTTGAGTAGTTATCCAAGAGAATCAGATTCTGGATATATGAGTTATTATACCAGGCAGATCCAGCAATAAAAATCTTATAAGGGATTTAGCAACAACTAGGTAAGGTTCAAACTCTCGTAAAACTTGTTCTAATGGTGTAGAGGAAGTACACAGAGGAAATCAGACTTCTACAAAAATATTTCTGAGATGACTGTAGTAGAGAATATCGGTATTGTTTTTCAGCTTTAAAGTTCCTGAAGGAGTCATTTTCCTTAGGAGATTAAATCTGTAAATTCAAAAAAGGCAGAGTCAATGGCCAGTTAGTCAAGAACCAGATTAAAATGATTAATGGCAGTAAAAGGCTTGATAATATGTGCCAAAAGACACAGCACAATACGTATGTTCTTCTTTGTGTGTGTTTCAATTTTGACCGGCTTGATGAATTTTGTTTGATTGAGTTACTACAACAACACAGAGTGGAAGGGTAAGTCATTTGTTTGCCACAGTCACATGGGTGCTGGCCCTATTTTTCATCAGTACATCTCTTTGTACTTCAGGGACTTATTCTGCACACATAGCAGAAAAACCCAAATGTCTGACATTTTTATATAGTCTCAGCACTAGCATTTTCCAGAGCCTATATTTTGAGGCATGATGTCAAATCACATGATTTGCTATATCCCATGGGCTGGAAGATACAATATTTGGAAGCGCCAGGGGTAACAGACATTTGCCAGCTGCCTCATTGCCACTGGCAAATTCCTAACAAAATCATTCTTTAATTGAAGAAATGGTAAGATTGAAAAGTGTGGAGCTGTTACATTAAAAAATAAAACCTGTCCTTAGCTGAATACCCTCCCAGGGCTTTGCAGCAACAATAGCCCTCTATTCCATTAAACACAGAGCGAGGTCACCATGCAGTACCCCACTCGGGCTGCCAAACACCATTATACCACAGACATGGGAAGAAGAGGGAGGTGGCATGCAAGCAGCAGTGGATTACTAAACCTGATTTTACTGAAAGGATTGCATCACTGCAGTTTCCAGAATGATGAGGATTTCTTCCAAGTGTTAAGCACATAATTAGTTTTCAGAAACTGATTTGAACAATAATTTTTGTGTAAACAAGACATTGACTTGTATTTTGCTAATAACTATGAGTTAAATTTCTGCTGTTGTTGCAAAAGAAAAGAAAAAGTGGTACCCTTAATTGTACAACGTTGCTAGAATATTTAAACTGGTATATTTCAGAACAACATTAAATGTTAATAAAAGTTATTCCTGTAATTTTGATTGCATACCCTTTAGCTGCATGTATTCCCTGCACTTTGAATCTATGTTAGATCCATTAGTAGTATCTTTGTTACATAAAAAATTATCAAAATACAAACAAATTACAGAAATGTCTCCAGGTTTTTTCTTCTTTTCTTCACTGCTTGGTTTCTTAATAAATGGAAAATTAGTTATTCTCGTTGTGACACAGTAACAAGTCTTAGAGATCTCAAATGATAGAAATGCAAAAGAAATGGTGTCATTAAACACCTTAAGGTATGGCCTTTTGCACTAGTGGCCAGAAAATGGCTATTAAAAACTGAACCTTACATTTACGGTGGAAAATTAAAAAGTAAGCAAAGGCAAACAAGGAATAATATCTCGATGAGAATCAACAGACCAGCTGCAATATGGTTCATCCAAGCTGTGGAAATGTATATCATCTTAGCACAGCAGAGAAGCTTTGATTTTTGGAAGTCAGCAGTAAGTGGGAGGGACTGAACATCACTGTATCCAACCTAAATTTTGTATCCTAATTTCTATAGATCCAAAGAGGTGACGACCCGTCAGCCAGCTCTAATTGGGATCTAATTGAATTGATAACTATAAATATTTACTTATTTTGACAGCTTAGATAGATAGGATGGATATTTAAAAAGTGAACTATTTTTTAATCTTTTTTTTGTTGGCTATTACAAACATAGGAAACATAGTGAAGTTCAGATACCTCTCCCCAAATTAAAATCTAAGATAAAAATATAGAAAAAGTAAAAGAGAAGGAAACATGAAAAGGAAGGAGAGTTGCTCAGAAATTAGTAATTTTATACATATATATGTATATATATATATATATACAGAATCATCGGACCATAGAATAATGTGTGTTGGAATGGACCTCTATAGGTCTCTGGTACTCAAGCTGCTGCTCAAAGTAGAGCTAAGTTATCTGAGATTTTTCAGGCCCCTGTCCACTTGATTTTTGAATACTTCCAAGAGCAGAAATTCTAGAGTCTTTCTTGGTACCTGTTCCAGTGTTTGACTACACATATGTGTTGAGCGTTGTGTTTTTCCGCTTACATTGGTGTTTCCCTTGTTATAAGTTGAGACTTTTGCCTCTTGTTCAGTTGCTCTGCACTTCTGAATATCTGGCTCCAACTTATATATATCATAGTTATATGAGGTAGCTGTGGAGCAACAAGACCTTTCCTTAGCACACACTTTTTCAGACTGAACAATCCTGACTCTCAGCATCCTATTACATGTCCAGTGCTCCAGCTTCCTAACCATTTTTTGACCCTTCACTGGACTTAGTTCAGTATACTGATATCTTTCTTTTGCTGTGTGTAAAACTATATTTATATTTATATTTGTAAATGTATGTGTGTATGTGTACTGGGAAATTAGTTGAATAAGTCTGAGCATACTTCTTCAGGTGATTAAGTCTGTATTCTACTTTCTGATACAAATAAGCTACACAAAATTCTGTTTGAGAACAACTGCACGTTATTAAAATGTGAGCACATTATTAGAAGCAATCAATTTAGCATGGCTTAATGAGTTATTGTATATCAATGGAGGTACAAAACTCCCTGTTTCATCCATAGAAAATGCAAAACAAGTAATCATGAGGATTTGGTTTCCCATCTCTGTAAAGAAAAGTAGCCATTGTTGGACAGAGGAAATAACAATTGCTTTCTCAGAAGCGTCAAATCTTTAAGAAACTGATTTTATTTATAATTTTCTGAGATAGATTTTCTATATGTGACATTTCTAGCAGTTGCCATGTACTAAATACACATGACAATTTAACATGGTAATATTTTGAGCTCATACGTTTCTTAGCCTGCTATTGCAAAAGAATTTCACATGCCTCAGTTATAAAGCAGTTAATAGACATACCTTGCTAAGCTTAGGTAATTCAACTATTTGTTATTCTCTTGTCATATTCTTCAAAACAGAAAATAAAACAAAGTTCTCAGACACTGTGTCTGGGAAGATGACGTAAATGCCAATGTAGCATATGAGGCAGATCATCAAACATAAAATCATCAAGCTGTATCAGCTGTAGATTTAAGAGGTTAAAAGTCTATCTCTTGTATTGGTGCCTCACATGTTCTCAGTGCAGTTTCTCACTGACTACACCAATCTGCAATATGAAGAATCAGAAAGATGCTATGGCATGGAAAGCATCCAGCATATGTAGGTCTGCCCTGTCTTATCCTGTGACTTAAGTAAGGGAGGAAGGGGGACCTCCCTATTCATATGCAATTTGGTCTCTCTTGGTCACTAAAGGAACATATATTTTTAATAAAAAGTAGATCCATATTGAGTTTAGCAAAGGAGTACACTCCTCTTTCTGTTATGGAAAGATTAGGAAACTTGAAAAGATATAAGCAAAGCAAAAGCAGACCTTGGGATTGATTAAAATACTCAAAATCTGCCATCCATACATTATAAAAGAACCCTGTAACTGGGCAGCATATAAACGCACATGGTCAATATTTCAAAACACATTACTTTCTTGGGAATCAAGACTGCTTTGCATAAAGTTCCATCCATGGATATATCTAGCTCCTTTCTATTCACATATCTTTCTCATGCACAATACCAGAAAACTTCAAATATTCTGAACTAGATCGGTTTGTCACAGATCACTGAATCACAGAATCATTATGTTTGGAAAAGACCTCCAGGGTCATCAAGTCTGACCTTTGCCCTAGCATCTCTCTAACCACTACACCATATCCTCAAGCACCACATCTATTCGTTCTTTAAACACCTCCAGAGATGGTGACTCCACCACCTCCCTGGGCAGCCTGTTCCTGTGCCTAACTATCCTCTCAGTGAAGAATTTCTTCCTAATATCCAATCTAAACCTCCCCTGATGCAACTTAAGGCCATTTCCCCTCGTCCTATCATCATTAATTTGAGAGAAGAGACCAACACCAGCCTTGCTACAACCTCCTTTTAGGTAGCTGTAGAGGGCAATAAGGTCTTCTTGTATTTCACTGTTACAATCATTATGTGGTTTTGCTTCTACCATGCAAACCTCCAGCTGGTGTATTTTCCACACTGAATATACAGAATATTCCTTCAAAAGTGGCTATAGGTAACTACCTTGCAATCTTAATGCCAATAGTTTATTCCTGACTATATTGCTGACACAGCAATTTTCCCCTGATCAGCTGGGTGATGTCAATGTTTTGACATCTGTGGGGTGAGTGTATCCCTCTCTTGCTATTGGCCTAGCTGGTTTTAGCAAAACCTCATTCTCATCCCTGCCATCTCTGGCAGCCATACCCTTATGGAAAGGATGGCTCTCTTTGTCCACCTCCTGTGAACGGTTTTTATGAGCATGCTGTCCCATGCTTGGGGCCTTGGGTCAATCAGAATCAGATAAGTCCTTCTTCAGTTTGTCTGTGGTGATGTCCATTACATTGCCTCAGTTATTCTGCAACATATTCTCTTCTCTGGCACTGTAACTGTCTGGATTATGCTGGAATATGGCACAACTTTTTCCAGTCTGTGAGCCCTTGTTTGAGTTCACAAAGACATGAGCACTGGAGTGAGGAACTGGAGAGAGGGGACACCGTACACCAGATCTTCACCCTATCCTGGATTCAGATGCTGCTGGAGTGCACAACTAAATACAGGACCTGGGAGGCATTCCTAGGTTCAACACCAGAGAGCTGAGCAGAACCATTTTTCTTACCCTCTAATTATTCTTAAGCGGTTTAAAAGCAACAAATGTAAGCATTTACCAGTCTTGACAGATCAATTTATGCAACACCTCATATTTAGATAGCAGTGCAACTTCAAGACAACAAAGCATAGTACTTTTGTATCAGACAATTGCCAGTGGTTTTCCTTACTGGCTCCTGGGCATCCTGTGGTTGTGATAATCCAGATATTAAAAGACCTTTGGCTTCTAACCAGAGAGGCATGTGCTGTGGAAACACCAGCCAGGCTGTTTCTGGAGCTGTAAGAGAAATTGAAGCCTCCCACCTTGTCTTAAGGCTACTGGACTGTTCATTTAACACTGAACTGATAATAACAGTTGTGCATTTTTTAATAATCTAAGAATAATCTTCTGTGATCACTCAGAAGAGATCATTAGAATTAATAGAGGTATGAAATTCAAGTGGATTATCTAAATCACATTAAAACTCTATGTATACATTCTCATTCAAAATTAAAATGGTCTTAGTTCTTAGTTTCATTTATTTCCTGCTGTGATAGTTGAAAAGTGTTTCAAATCAGGACAACTTTAATTCTGAATAGGAAAGCCCACAGGGGAGCTGATTGTTTTGCCTAAGGTGCATTAAAAAGTTAACTTGAATTAACTTCTTTAAGAAAATCTCTTACTCTTATCTTGAATGAGAGAAGAACATATTTGCTTGCTGCTAAAAGTTGAAAAATGGTTTGTCATGAGAGGAACATAAAAATGTGAGGTGAAAAATAAGGTCTATTCTTAAAAAGTTACTTCTAAAAATTCCCTATAAAATTTGGGAGAGTTTCTAATTAAGCAAATTGCCTGGAAAATTCAGCTATCCCCTAAAGAGCCGTTGTGTTCAATTTGGAGACAACGCTCAGCCATTACAACATGAAACAGCTTTGCTTTAATTGCAATCTCAGAGCAGTCTCCTCCAGGAAGTTGCTTCCTACCTTTCATTAATAAGACTTGACTGTGAGGGGCACCTGCAAACAGCTGACAACTGCCTTATTATAAATATTTTAATAAAAGTACTTATTTTATAAATAGCTTTGTGTATAGGCAGGGAGTTTTGACTAATGTTAGTAAACGTGAGCTATAATTAAGTAGCTCTGTAATAATTCAAAGCTGGGGAAAGTTATCAGAAGGATGCTTTAAAAAAAATCTTGAGTCAGAAATGAGGACACGTGTGTTTAAAGACAGCTCTGGAAAAAAAAAAAAGTATTGTGGTGAGAATGTAATGCATTTATAGAGCTCAAAAGGGTGTGCTCTGTGAAGGTATTGATAGGCAGTCTGTCCTTTTTTCAAGTCTTATCTTCAGGGTAGCAGAGCTCAAATGTGCCAAACACTTCTTGTGTTCAACTCTGATTGCATCTGTGCAATTTTCTCTGAGATTTATGTCTGGTGCCAATGAAAGCTGTTGGCATTCGATCTCATTGTCTTGCTATATTTAACATATTTGTTAGATTAACTGATTGCTTAAATGTTTTTATTCTTATCACATCTGCAGTGCCAAAACTTCACTGATCAACAAAAGGATGCTGGCTAGACGGATAACAAAGTGACTGCTGCTCCAGGCAAGAAATGCAGGCTCAGAAGTGAGACTGCCTCAGCCAGGAGAGAACAGAGAGCCTGTGCGTACTGAAGTCGCATTGCCAGTATTGAGAGAGAGGGACAAGTATTGTCTTAGATTTTTCTAAGGGTTCTTGGGTATGCCCCCCTCACATACTTGATTTGCTGCTTGATTTAGGAAAGACTATAGAAAAGACAAAGGACTTCTGGAGCAGGGAAGGCAAAGGAAGCAGTAATGGCACAAAAATATTCATTCACACGTTGACTTTTGCTGGTGCTCTCTTAGTTCAAATATTCTTGGAGAATATTTCAGTACCACGCTACTTGCATCTGCTATGCTACCCCAGCACGTATCCAAGTTAGCTGAATGTAGCTGTCGATTAGGGATATAGGAAATCAATTGTTGCTGTCTTTGTGTTGCAGTTCTTAATTCTAGAGGTGTATGGCAAATAGCTGTACCAGTTTGCTTGAAGTCAGTCTTCGTCAGCTTTCTGATGTAGCTTATGGCATCTGATGTTCTCAAGGCACATATATGGGTCAGAAGAAATGATACCTGATGTTTGTTGGGTGCTCCTCCCTCTGGTGTGAGTTGATGCTCCAGGACACTGCACTACTGGCCTTTCAGAAGAGGTGAGTAATTTACTCCTTGACTATGCTTGTTCATAAAAAGCCTTTCATCACTGCAGAGCATGACTATATGCTCATTAGTAGCCTCTGGGCTGTTGAGTGATTGAAGTCATCTTTATTTATCTATTTGCTGTATTGCACTTGCCAGGTTACTGTGAGACTGGATGAAATACTGTATTTACCCTTCAAATTCTACTCTGAGGAGTTGTAAATGGTGGATGTGGGATACAGAAACCGGCAATGTACCTTTTTACAAGCTTTCATTTTTCTAGTTTCAATTTATCAAGTGCTCTTTATCCCTGCCATTAAACTCTGGTTCATTTTTTGTAGCTGCCGTGGCAGAACGAGGCTTGAGAAGGGGTTTGAATGAGAAGTAAATATAAGCCTTATGAATCAACTCACTTTGAGACTTTCTGGAGCAGAAAGCAGTTACTGTGGTAGGAGCTCAAAACCACAGCTGACATCCCAGACAGCAAGGGGATGAGATCAATCAGATGCGAGGAGCAAGAGTGAGTAAACGGAGAAAGACACAAGGTTAATCAGGAAGGATAAGACAAAAGCATTGAGCTTGACAGAGTGAAGAAAGGAAACTGGTAAACTGGTTATGAGGCAGAATATTAAGCAAGGGAAAGGACATTAGTCATCTTACCTGTAAAACTGCATTGTAAGCCAATTATTCTAACTTCACATTTAGTCATTTGAGCAAAAATTTTTCGCCTGGATTGCCTCAGAGTTTGCACTACCCTTATCATGTTCACAGTGACCAGGGATTTCCATTCCCTCTACACTTCAAAATATATTTTTCTATTCATATGAACAAGAAAAGTTTATGGAGATGTAACAGCGTCATCGACATAGTGGCACAGAAGCAGAGGCTGTCTGTTCAAGTACTGGGCTCTGTGTGGCTAATTTTGAGCTTCATGGTTCCGTCCTTCAGTACCCTAGTTGTACTTCTCTAAAAACACATAAAGAGGGTGGAGTCTTACCATGGGAAAGCCTTGGTAATTTTAAATTTGCTTCTCATCCATCTTGAGTGTCATTGTTTAGATTGTGTGGGCCTCCTTCATATTCCTGTACAAGATGTACTTCCTTACCCAGAAAAAGTTTTATAATATACATTTCACAATGCCTACAAAATCCACACAAAATGGACATCTTATAATGCCCAAATATGCTCATTTAAAAGTTGGTGGGGGCATAGTCCAGGATGTACAATATCATGCCAAGGTTTTGTTCAGAGCAAATTTTTTTAATGAGGCTTTTGTTGTTATTGTTGTCGTTTTTATTTTAAATCTTTGAAAATAGGATTTGATGCTGATCTGCTGAAAGGCCTTATCCAGCAGTACTGCTGGCACTAAGTCACAGTGTAAACACAGCCTGGCAGTACAAGTCACAATGGACCACAGCTTGAAAATTATTGGCCTAGCAGCCCGGGAGCAGGAGCTCTCAGAGCTCTGCCTTTGAATATCTTTTCTATTTCCTTTCTGAATTTCATCATGAATGGTATTAAAACCAGCATTTCTGCTTCTTGCTTTTGCCTGTGTAAAGGGAAAAGTGCAAGCATGGAAATACATTACTCCCTCCCCCACCCCCCCAAAGTCTTTCTTCAGATGCTTGTCAACCTTATTTTTCCTTTCTTCTCTCCTCTTTGCTCACAGGCTTTCAGCTCTCCTTCGCCATATCCCCCTGCTTCTGTTAGCATGGCTTCTTTGTGCCTCATGTTGTTTCTCTTCTCAGCATGGCCTGCTGATGTGCCATCGTGCTGAGCAGAGGGGCTGGAGTGAGCAAGAGCCCTGCCAGCAGTGGAAAAGGCAATGCTGTGCTTCAATTCAATGCCACACTTACGTTCACTGATTATCAAGACGTGCTGGATCCAGCTGAGCCACTTCAACTTCGTGTGACAGCATATCAGCAGGGTAAGGAGGGAGCCCCAAGGCCTGGTGAACCTTCATTCAGGAAAGCATCTAGTGGCAGACATGGGCTTTCCTTCCTTCTGGCCAGAGGGAACTTGATCCCCCTTGTGTCTGTCCAGTGAGACACTTTAGAGATAATGTGTTTGTACTTGCATCAATTGTCTGCCTGGTAGCACATGGAAGATGGAGCTAAAGGTTTGGTATTTATTCATTTCTTGGATGCCCTCCAAAAGACATCAGCTTAGGCTTTTTGTTGAGAACATCAGAAAGCATCCCTTGTCCTGCTGAAGGCTGGAGCATTTCACCTTCCTTTGGGGTGCCGTGCCAGTTGCTGTGTCTCAACTGGGAGACACTGGCTTGTTAAGCTACTGTAACCTTGTGTACCTTTGGCTGTGGCTTTCCAGCCTCAAAGGAGGTGGTGCTTTGCATTACCTATTTTCACCAGCAGTTTGCAGCCACTGAGACTGCATTTGCCATGAGGCTGGCTTTACTGTGCCATCACAGTCAGCTGATAGTTCTGTGTTGGGCTTTCAGTCACTTTTATAATTTGTACCCAATTTGTATGACACTTTAACATCTTGACTGTTCCTTGGGTTTGTGTAACATTTATATTCCTTCCCAAAATTCAAAAGCTAGTGTTGTTTAGCCTATTAATCTGCTAACAGCAATCAGAATTTTCATTTGAATTTTTATTTGGGATGTTAATATTTTCCCATAACGAAAGGAAGTTGTTGCTGTTGGTTGCTTTGGTTGATACTGTGTGCAGTGTTGAGCTATCTTTTCGCGTTTATTGCGGGCAGATGCACATAGTTCTGTCTCACAGCTGATGATGTTGCAAACGCTGTCCTCAACTTGTCTGCAGCTTGCTGCAGCACTTCAAATTCCACGCTGATCAGAAAAACTTGGTAAGCTAGGATTCAGCTTTGTGCATCTATGGTATAACTGGATTATAGACCTATCAAACCGTTTTCTGCTTTTTTTTCTTGGCATATTATGTTGTAGACTTTTATAGATAACCTCAAACTCCCAAAAACCTTTATTGAGAGGTGTATAATTTTGCATGTCCTTACCCTCTGCACCCTTTTTACTACTATTACTTTTGCTGTGATTGGTTTGAAGTTTTTTCTCAGAGTCCATCTTTTGACATGTGTGTATTGCTGGCAGCCATTTCACATAAACAGTAGAGAAGTCAAATCAGTGGTACTGAACAGATATAAGACTCCATAAGTCTTATAAAATTAAATTTAGAGGCTGAACACAGGAGGAGAGAGAGAAAGAAAAGCAGAAAAAAAGAACAGAAGGAAAGCAAGAAAAGCTGACCAAATCTGACACCAGGGACTGAGTCCATTCACCATAAAACTTAAAGACAAATGTAATTCCCCTCACTTTACATAAAAGAAAGTGAAGTTTGCTTGCTCTCTCACACACTGTCTCACACTCTTTCTTCTCTTTTCCTAACACTCTCCACAACTTCTGTCTTTAGTTGGTCATCCTTGCTGTAAGTTTCTATAAACAGTAATTGGGCTATTTTCCAGGTACTGGGGGGAAGCCTTTTTCAGAGGAGATCCTGGAGATTTAGGTTGTTTGATGAGATTGACATTTGTGAAATCAACAAAGAACATAACAAAGATATGATTCTTTTCTTGTGGTAGAAATCCTGTTTTACCCGCAACTATTTTTCCTTTCATGTATTTTATTTTCCATATGAATTTATGGATATTGTGATCTGCATGTGTGTCCTTTGGGGAATTTGGGGATTAGCCTGCATGCTTACTACCCTTGACCTGAAAGATCCCAAGTGTGTAGACACTGAACTCATTCCTCCAAATGAGTTTCATTTTTGCACGCTGTCTGAGTGTACAGGTGCATCTTAATCACATGCAAAAGCCCTGCACATAGCAGTGTGATGTTGCGGTATTCCTGTGTTAAATTTCTGTGGTGCATTTCTTTATACGTGTCCTGGAAGAGCTTCTTTCCCTTTCAGTATTACTGGGTTTTGTTTCTATTTGTTTAGCTTAATTTTTACTTTATTTTCTTTCTGGCACTGCAAGTAGAAAATGGTGTCTATCTTACCTTCAGCTTGAGCTAATTTTTTTCTTCACATGCTGTGACTCTTTCTGCTAGAGCACTGATTTGTCATGGTAAATTATACATATCTCAGTGTCATGTGGATTTCTGTGCTTTAAGTTGCAGAGCTCCTTCACTATTTTCCTTAGAGTCTAGCACCTTTCATCAAACACTTTTATGTCTTTTGCAGCTCAAAAAAGAGTAAATACTGTTCTACTTTTTCCTTAGCTGCTTTGTTGCAGACCCTATAGAAGTTTTTTTGCAGCAACATCTATGCAAACTATTGTTTATCCAGAGTTTTTGCTGAGAAATATCACAAATCAGTTTTCAGTGAGAAGGGGGAATTTGAGAGGCACTGTTATACTCTCCTTTTGACTCTTGACCCTGGCTATATTTCTCAGTTACCCTCTGGGACTTTGTGGTGTGATTACTGTTATTTGGTATGATTTAATTTGGCCGTGGGCTGGTGAGCTGTGGGCTGCTCAGATGTTTCAATGCCACTGAAGCCTTGTCTGGTGGAACGGAGCCGTTCACAGGACTGCTCGTTGCAGAGCTACAAGAGCTCTATCTGTACTGTGCTGTGTAAATAAACTCATGTTGTGTTGAGCAAGTGGGAGAAGCATCTTTTCATTCCCACTGAGATAAAATTGCATGAGGGAAAATTTGCTGTTGGGAAAGGCTGGATGAGACAGGAAGTCACCTTGGTCTGCTTTTTCCCTTAGAGTAGGTAAGTCAACTTTTTTGCCAAGCCAAGGGAGGAAGCAAGCCAATATTTGCTGGTGTAGGTACATGGGTAAGGCTTGTAAAAAGCCTTACCATAGCCCTTGTGATACTGGAATGGCTTTGGGTATAATCCCATTAGATGTTGCAGATACTACTTCTTGAGCCCTTGCTGCTGCAAGAGGGAGATGGACTCTTAATCTTTTCCTGCCCTAACTGCAGATTAAGGGAGGCAGAGGGGATGGGAAAGAGGAGGCTGTGCCCATTTCAAAAGAGATGAAGTTCCACCCCCAAGAAAATTGAGTCACTGAAGAATGAAGTGATATTCCTGCTGAGCTACATCAACCCTTCACACCTTCCTCTGCTCGTGCCCTGACTGCAAAAGCTGAAGCCAACGCTCTCTTTCATCCAAAACAACCACTTCAAGGATTTTTTTTATACATGGAATAATTGAACAGGTGAGCTGAAGAAAATATTTTTTTGTGGACTTCCTAGCTCCAAATTATAATTGCTGCCTTGTAACCAAGGAGTTCCTGCAGTGACAGAGGGAGAAGCAGATAAATGCCTCACAAATATTATGAACATCTCTCTAGTGCAATAGGACAAAAGATGAACTAGAAGCTGCGTGTCAAAAAGCTGTAACACCATGATGAGAAGTGTCTTCCTTTGCTTTAAAGTGAGGGTATAAGCTTTGGTCCTAACTCTCAGAAGGGGGTGCTATTACCTCATCTGATTTCTTTGTATTTTATAAGTATATCTATATGTTTTACATGTATGTGTATGTATACGGAAACCCACTGAGGTTTTGAAAGCAAGCTAAAACATTTGTTTCCCTTTGCTTTAGTTCAAGTTTTTTTTGAGCAACGATAACAAAGTTGCTGCTTTTTTTGTTTATTTTAATGACCTGCTAGTGCAGTATGCAAAAAATTTATTAGATTCCCAGCAATCTGGGATTCTTTTAAAACCTATGAAAATCCTTGAAAAAGGAAAACCAGAGGAACAGAAGGAAGAAAAGGGACAGAACGCTAGGGTATATTTTTCATGTTGTACAGTGCTTAGGAAAATGTACTGTCTTATGCAAAAATTGAAAACAATGAATTTATACTAAGTGTGTATGAGAAACACTGGGTTGAAATCAGTGTATTTTGCTAAGCAAAAAAAGTGATATTTTAGATTATGGAATCCGAAGATCAGAAAATTCTAGATACTATTGTAGTATTTCCACTATTTTTTAACTCCTGAAATTTATTGTTTGGATATTAAAATAGACTTGTTAATTTCTTATGTCATTTGGCCATTTATTTAATTTACACCTCTAAATTAAAAAACAGTAGTTGCATATATCCATTCTGGACACATTGCTAATGAGCGTGACTGACTTTCTTTCTTTTCCTGCCCCTGCTAATGCTTACAGACATCTTACACTTCTCCCCTACTGAAGGCCTGCTTTGGAAAATGATACCTAGAACTGGAGCCTCTCTCTCTTCATGGGACAAGGTGGAGCTCCTGTACTCAATATCCCAGTTAGACTGCACACAGCAAACAATGAAAGCGGTGCAAGCAAAAGATCCATCTTAATCTGCAAAATGCCCCCAACATCCTTGGCCAATACTGGAGCAGGAAGGCCATGCTCCCTGGCAGGTACTCACAACTGTCCATGAGAGAACCTGACACAACTTGCTTATGGGCTGCAGCTGTACCTTTGAAGAACAGCCTAGCCCTCATGCTGCTTGTTTGTGGGGTTGTCAGTTGTGTCTTATATGACTAGGTCACCATCCTGACTTCAGGCCAAAATACAGCCTTGGAATTAACTGAAAACAATTAAATGCCATATTGGGTGGCACTGCAATTAGCAGCAGAATTTCTTGGGATTAGTTGGGATTAAGGCCACAGTTGTGCTCTTCGTCTTACAGGTGAACATAGATCCTCCAATCTTTCCATAGTGTAGAGCAATGCTTTCCACAGATGCCTACAATCCAGACTTCCTGCAAAAACCAACTACTGACTTCAGTGGGAGCTTTGAAAAGAAGAATTTTCAAGGTGGTACCTCTGTAAAATAGGGGCCTTCCTTTGCAGATATTTGGCTACTGTCTCTCAAATATTGTAAAAACAAAATCCTCAGTGTCCTGAGGGTTTCTCCTTCCAGGTTTCTTATGCCCTGCCTCCACTGTCGTCATTTCATGGAAATGATTACACAGGGATATGAAGACAGTGTTAAAATGACATCAGCACAATAACCTTGTCTTTTATTCTTTACTTCTCCAGAGGTCACAATTGGAGTTCAAATGTAGAAGGAATTGAATGTGGAACTTCAGAATAACAGTAACAGCTCCTTGCAAATATTTCCCAAATCCTAGTCTTGTAGGTCTGTAAATTGCTTCTTCTCACCAGGGAGACAAGATCACAATCTTAGATACCTACCTTAGTGTGAGATGAAGCACCTCTGCATATGCACATTTCTTTTCCAAATGATAAAGGAACCTTAATTTTAGATCTTGACAAATGGCTTTTAAATGCTGAAACAGAGGAATCCTACTGAATCTGAGATCTCTGTGAAGACAATCAGAGAAGTTTCAAGTGATTTTAAAAAGTGTCTTAGTCTGGACCCAGAGAACAGGCCAGCATCATGTTAATTATTCCATAGAACAGGCTAGTATGTTATCTATTCCATTTTCTTCTTTATGCTTCCTAAGTGACTTTGTAACCTATATATGTTGGAACTAACCTAGGGCGATAAGTATACACACATTTCATATATATGCATTTAAGCAAACATTCAACTGTAAGAAGGGGGCTACTTACTTACAGTTAAACCTATTAATAAATTTCTGCAGAGTCAGGACTTGAGGGGGTTAGTTTATATGGTCAGGCAGTAAACTGATTGTCTGGGATGTGTTTGGGATTCTGGACATTCCTAAAAAAGTGCAGGATGAACATGAAATGGCCTTCTCCAAGGACACAGTGTCTAGAGAGAGTAAAAAATGGGTTTCATTTCACAAGCTCCTTGAATTTCCTCCTGTGGAAGAAATAGGGTTTTAAGGAGATGAATAAGAGAAGGCTGGTTTTGTGTATTCAGAAGAGTTGCAGGAAGACTGACAGGGAATAAAGACCAACTGTTCCATTTAATAGCTTTATTTTCTTTTACATTATACACATATTTTTACCATATACTTATGTCAAAAAACAGTGACTATTTTATAGAGTCTAACTTAAAAACTCATCCTGTGGTGTCTGTAACAATCTCATCTAGAATTGTCCACTATTGGGATTTTTGTGACTTTTTCTAAGACAACAATGACCTTACTTGCACTTTATATTTTTTAGCAACTTCTGAATACAGAGGTTAACATCCTTGGGAATAATTTTAGAAATTTGCTTGTCTGTTGTCTGAAAGAATCACTCCATCTTGTGTTACTGAAAAAAGCCATTCACAGAAGGAGGATCAAAACTGTGCTGGAGCTTTAGGTGTTGGAAAGTCACTGCTGGCTGGCTGGTCACCATCCTTGAAACCTGGCATGTGTGCTGCCTTGCCTTGTGCTTTTTGCCTTGCTGTGGAGTCTCAGTTTCTGTCCTTGTGGCCAGGGTCTAAACACTTGATCCTGCTACCCAGGAGCTGAGTGAAGCTAAACCCTGCTCTACCCTTCACAGGGCCCAGGGGAGAAGGGCTCTCAGGGATGCTGGGGCAGGACATGCCTTTTGAAGTACAGACACCCAGGGGGCGCTTGCTGAGGAGCAGTGCAGTCCTCCCAGTCTACACCTGGCTGTGCCAAAACTATGTGATCCAGTTGTCTACGTGTGCATGAATTGCAGCCCTCTCCTGTTTGGTCATCAAGGGTCTAATAAGCAGGCTAAAATGAGACTTAATGCTGATGAGATACAGTTAGTTAATAATGAGGATGTGATAAAATCAATATGAAGCAGAATGTGCAATCTCCTTCTCTCTTTTGCTAATGCCAGCAGAGTATACAGTAGTTGCTCAACTTGCACACATAAGTGTGGACAGCTCTACCTCTCATCGCTGACAGCATTGAAGGATGCAGAAACAAAATCTTACTGGAGGCCTTGGCTGATGGGTGGGATGGCAGGAAAAGTAGGTGAGTCCGTGTTGGAGAGGACTGATACAAATCCTTATAGGTACCTATACGCAACATTATGATTCCTTCTTTTTTCTTTTGTCACTTCTTCTAGCTGTGACCATAGACTTGGACATAATCACCTTGGTGTTATGGTACAGGCCGCGCAACTCAATGCATAAAGCTGGCACAGCATCTGTTTTCCTCTCCACCACCTATTTGTACTTCTCTTCTTGGCTTCAGCTGCAACTGAATTGTCATGTGCCTATAGCACATACATGGTGGGATAATGAGGCCATTCTTGTCTGAGGCTTCTTTACCGTGAGGCTGAATTCTCAGGTATAGGTTGATAAGACTGTCTCATACAACAGCCCAAGAAACGCAGTGTAAATTGATTTCTGATAGCTTCCAGCATTTTACCAGCACATAAACAGTTAGCTGCCGTTGGAAATCCTAAGCTACTGACAATGGGAGATGGTAACCTCTTGTGCACAGGATTTAAAACTATAGGATCATTGACCTTGTATCATTCATGTAGCCTGGGAAATCAGGAGTTAAGCAGCTTGCAAAACCATAAAAGCCAGCCACCAGACTGAAGAATAGGAGCCTTCTTCTAGTTTTCCTGCTGATATTCAATGTTGTTTCAATCAAAGTACAGGTAGCACTTGAAGAATGACAGATCTTGTGAGCTTTATGTACCAGTATAATGAGATTATGCTTCATGACCCTACTGCATTTGACTTTTACATTTACATTAGAGAATATGATTCAGGAATTCATTTGAACAATCCACAAAAATATAAATGAAAAGTTTTTTCTTTTTAAATTGCTAGTTTCTCATTAATTGCACATTGTAACTGACTCACAGGAAAGGAAGAATCATAATGAAGAAAATCAGAAATAAAAAGGGGCGCACAATCTTGATGTGTATCAGTACTGAAAAATTACAAAAAATATAATGAAAAGCATAGAAAACTATATTTCTCTTACTAGCTTTATTCTTATAATATCATCACATTTAAAAAATACAATTTTAGAAAAAAAAATGAACTATAGCTTTTTACAGTAATAGGCGACAGGTCAGAAAAGCATTTCAGAATAATTTTACACCTTTTAACCTTAAAAAATACTTTGCTGACAATTGAGAAAGGGCCTTAAAAGAAGCGCTGATAGGCATTCTCACAGCAGGGTTGCCATGTCCCATCACATAGCAGAGGGTTTCTGCATAATGTATCCTGTAATAAGAAGTATACTGCAAATCACAAGGCTTGAGTAGCAGTTTTAAGAAAGTAATCCTTGGCATGAGCTGCTATTAGTGATGACACTGAAAGTTTGTTACATAAAACTCTTTAGAAGACACAGAGAAGGTAAACTGTTTAAAATTTTGATTCAAGCCTTGAAAGAACTACTTTGTCATAGAAATTTGTCTGCATTTAAATATATATTTAGTGTTCTCTGTTTTTTCATTTTTGCTTATGCTTGGACAGGCTTGTTAAATGAAAACTGCAGAGTTTAGTTAAATGAATGGCACTTTTCTCTCATTCCCTGCTGCAAATGGTAATTGTTCAAAAAGTGTCTTAACAATTACTGGTGTTAATTATGAATGCTAATACAAGCAATGATCACTGAGAGTCCCTATGTTGCAAACACTTTACAAATGGGGTAAAAACCAAAAAAAGAAAAAAAATTCCAGTATAACAAAGAGTAAATCAGTCCATCAAAGCACAGTAAGCTATATTCAAGTTTTAATAACTAGACTAATCAAAATGGGATACAAATCTAGAAGAAACCTTCTTGTTGAATTTAATTTTATTTTTGTCTGGAAATGTAAATAGAGGAAAACGTGAAGGGGCCATTTCCAGGCAAGTTCTTTTCAGTGTTAATGATGCAAATCAGTGAAGTTTCTCAGTCCCCAGGGAATCTTTTTGTCTTTCTCATTTCCATAAGAATGATTTTTAGGTGATTAAAATAAAAATCTAATGGAAATAAAAATTCTTTATACTTCTCTCACAATACAGTTTAGTAGATATCCAAAAAAACAGAGCTGGAATTGACTTTAGAACGATAATAAACCTTCCTATAAGAGGACTGGTCACAAAATGTTTTTATATTTCTAATGGAGACATTTTTGGTTGTCTTTAATAGTATTTGAGGGAAAGTACAGTCATCTGAAAGCTTGATGTTTCAATGTATCTTAGCATTTTCTCGGTGGCCAGCAATGGGGAATGAAATGTTTCATTGTGTTATTTTCTAAGTGAGCAATATGAGAAATGGGCATCCACATAAAAATTTAAAAATTGGCTTGCTATGGTTTTGGCAAATAGTTTTTTTTCAGAGCTAGATCCTTCCTGAATATCAAGGACTGGAGAGATAGTGAAATACTGGAGAAGCATTGATAATTTTAAATGACTTTTAATCCCATCCTTCCTCCAGAAGGAAACGACGTGAGTGACTCATTAAAGGGCTGCTGTTAAACTGCAGCTTTGCTCTAAGCTCTGTTTAAGGCAGGATACACGACATAGTGGTTCAGGATTTGCTTTACTTTCCTTCTTCCATGGAACAGGGAACAGCAAAAACAGAGCCTAAAATAGTACGTTAGCCCCATGTACAGCACAAATAAACCCCTTCCTCCCTCTTTCTCTCCCATGCCAATGTGTAGGGAAAGGACTAAATTATGCTCTCCCATATCCTGACCCTCTCCACAGAGAGAGACTGCTTGCACACAAACACCCCTTCTTTACCAAGAAGATGGAGACTGTCTTTTTACAAGGAGTCACATAGAGAAGACAGGGGTAATGGGCACAAGTTACTCCTGGGAATGTTCCAACTGGACTCCAGAAGAAAATTTTTGACCATGAGAACAATTAGACATTGGAATAATCTCCCAAGGGAAGTGGTGGATTACCCTGCGCTGGAGAGTTTTAAGACTTAGCTTGACAGGGTGCTGGGCCATTTCATTTAAACTATATTTTTACCTTGAAAGGTTGGAGTAGACGATCCTTGAGGCCCCTTCCAACCTGATATTCTATGACATGCACACGCACACCTCCTCCTTGTGCAACAGAAGAAAATGATAGCCTGCACAGGAGAAGGAAGAGCACCAGCCCAGCCACCTGCCTCCCAGCACAGAAGACAGCTCACCCCCATGCTGGCGGGAGAGGCTGGGTAACAATAACAGAGGGAGCTTGGGGCATCTTATGCACAAGGAGGAACTGCTGCTGGGTTGCATCGCCAGGAGCAAAGAAGATGACAATGACAGAGAGTATGCTCTTGTTTTTCAGGCAGTGCTCAACAAAAACTCTCCATCCTTATGTTCACCAGTTGCTATAAACTGCCCAGGCCCAAGAAAAGAAGCAAGACAGTCTCTCTAGTGCACTCACAGCCATGGTCTCCAGTGAGAGCAGAGCAGGGACGGGGAAGAGAAGCTGCTCTGGCACAGGCGGGGAGCCCCCACCACTGGCTTCCTAAGTAGTAAGGGCTGCACAGGGAGGCTGGAGGCACAACAGGGAGCCAAAGCTCCATGCTTAGCCCCAGCTCACCTACTTTTGTAGGTTTGACACCAGTAATTAGGGAGGCTGCAAAGCTTCTGGAATTTCACCTGGAGCTGGGGATTACTGTGGTTTGGGACTGGATTGCTTCCCTCTGGGTGTACTCTTCAGACGTTAATGAGCCACCAAAGAGACCCAAGTTGTCCTCAGGGCTGCTTAGATTCTGGGTCTGGGTTGTGGAAAAATGAACAGAACTCTAGGGATGGGGAGGATGGAGAACAACTGTCCAGGGAAAGTACACAGGCATCCAATGCCTCTGTAACCCGGGGAGGTGATCTTCCCCTTGGGTCCCCCCATAGCTCCTGGCTAAAGACTTCCACCCCTACCCCAGCCTTCCCCAGCCCTGAAGGGGCTCCAAACGGGAGACCCATTAAATGTTTCTGGCCATGGTGAAGTCAGAGGATTCTCAGTCTCTACCATTCAGCAAATACAAGTCAAGGGCCACAAAAACTGAGATGGGATCTAAAATCTCCAAAAAACCCCAAAATAGATTAGTTCTTTATAATGCTTTCTAATCAACAGTATTTTAAAGTACTCTTGATGTTGACTTACTAACTATTGTTTCTGTTGGATATTAATATTGGAAAGGTGGTTGTTTCCAAACTGTTCTCCAGATCCCGAGGACACTTCTTTTTCTTTTTCCTTAGTGTTGACACTGAGTCATCCGAATCCAAAAACCTAAGCTTTAAGAAGAAATACCATATACCTGATGAGATCCTGAGTTGCGGCAACATACCAGTCTGTAAGTTCAATGTCATTCTTCCTCTTTGTGTTTGGGTGAGGACCAAATTCCAGGAAATGTCCTTGAAGCTTTTAAAGGAAGAAATGAATGCCGTAGGGAACTCCTTCCCACCCTTCATTCCTTCTCATAGCAGAGTCCTGAGCCTTATGCCACGACCCTACATCCCCACACAGTGTATGGGAGACCCCAAAACAGCCGGCATTTCTTGCTGTAACCAACAGAGAGAGAGGAAGAGTCAGAGAGAGAGGTTGCCCAAGGCGCATTCCCCTGGCCTACCTGTGTGCACTCCTCGTCATCATGGGATGTTAAAACACTTCCAAAAAAACCTAGCTAACATTCATTTCTAAATGTAGGACACAGCCAGTGTTTTATATATTCCTTTATAGACATCTACTGTCCAGGACATTTGCCCAGGATTTAGGAGGCTCCCGTCCCTCCTCTTTCTGGGAAGATATTCTCCCATTCTCAGGGTGTGCTTACTGCCTGGCTAGGAGCTTGCTTCCTGGAGCTTTGCCAGGAGGCATCCATACATTCACTTTTTATGGCAGAGGTCCTCAAACTACGGCCCGTGGGCCGGATACGGCCCGTTAGGGTCCTCAAAGCGGCCTGTGGGTATTTACAGAACTCCCCACCCCCCTCCTCCCCCCCGCCGGGGGGAACCCAAGCAGCCGCAGATGACTTCCTGCAACTTAATCCGCACCCCAGCCAGACCCCGGGTGCGGCAAAGTTCCTTCAGTCCCTTCTGGCCACCCTTTCCAGACTGCACGGCCAGGCTGAGGAGGGGGGCGGCGGCATCAGTGAGGTGAGCGACTCCCCCGTCATTTTTTTCCAAACTATAGTCCGGCCCCTGACAGTGTCTGAGGGACAGTGAACTGGCCCCCTGTTTAAAAAGTTTGAGGACC
>JAVSBS010020306.1:20101-42316 GCA_033124195.1 Coracias cyanogaster | reverse complement strand
AAAATACCACAATACACCATACCCCCCACTTACTATCCCTTTCCTGAGGAGAGTTAGAAAGCCACAGAGGGGATAGGACAAATAAGAACCTAATTGGGTCAAAATATGACCTATATGTAGATAGTGTGTTGTGAGTGTGTGTGTCGGGTGTAGGTACCCCTGTCCCGGCGTGTGAAGATGCTTCGGGCTCGCTGGCAGGATGATGCCTCAGGCTGGCTGGGCTGGCAGGGCTGTTCCGACCTGGCACAGTTCCAGAAGCGGCCAGTGGGGCGTCAGCAGCGCCATACATGTTTTCCATACAAAATATGATTAATTCAGGATCATTATTGTTTATTTTCCAGTCAAACATTTTTCTTTGAATTAGGCATTCAGCAGGTCACTGTCTCTGGCTTACAGATCTGAGCAGTTGCATAGTGTCTTCTCCCTCTTTTTCTTCGATCTATCCTTTCTAAGTTACACCTTTCTGTATTAATGCTGCCATTACATGAATTTACTCATTGAGTTTCTGTTATGCCACATAGTACATAAAAATCACAGTTCTGACTAACCAGAAGAGGGCGATTTTGCATGAAAAATACTGTCTTTTTCAGCCAAAGGCTTAAAAGCTTTGGTTAAGCCTTATAAACTTTGCTATACAAGTGGTTTAAGGCAGCTGGGAAGAAAAGATGGGTAAGTTTGAAGAGTATGTCAGTTAATTTTAGAAAGCGTATTACCAGAAGAGTATCAGTAAACCATTTTTGTTTAATTTTATGAGTTTTTGTCTCTCTGCTTGGATGCCACTGTTTCCTATCATACATTATACCAGGAGGTGTAGTATACTCACAGCCACCCCTCAAATACCTCAAATTCACAATGCCCTGTTTTGAATTACCTAGGAAAATTAATACCTAAAACTTTAAAGACCAGTTTAGTAAACTGGATGCTTTAAAAAGTAAAATTATCATTTTTCTTCTAATTGCATTAAAAACCCCATTTCCCATTTGTTCAAATTAAATGTCGTATTCTATTTTTACTTACTACTCTTTAGAAGCACTGTCAAATTAACATTAATAATTTGTATTCTTTAATACAAATTAATAATTTGTATTCTTTAATTATCTGATAATGCTGAATCTTGGATAACGGCAGTCCTGAGCTTCACAGCCGTGTATCAGATTGTTAGAAAATCGGAAGTGTTCTTAGTTCGTTTTGTTTCCATAATAAATCGCTACAATGGTTGGCATCAAGATTTAAGAAAACCAAACCTCAGAATATCAAGTTCAGAGGAGTATATATTTAAATGAAAAAAATTTACAATTTTTTTTACATCTGTGATGTTTATGATTGTTTCTGTTGTCATCACAGAAGCTGACTGGCATTATCTCTCTCCTGCGTGGTTGTTGCTTAATTTTTACATGATTTATCCTTCGCAATGGCAGCATGTGAGATCATAACCTTAGGTTGTCTAGACTTGCTAATCCTATCAGAAACTTGTTTATTGTGCTTTACTGTTAGTCTCATGTGGTCTTTTGTGCAAGAATGTATGGTATGATTTACTAGTCAATTCTAGGAGAAAATGAATTTTTTTTTAATCTTTCAAACAACTTATGGAACTCTGATTTAAGTGTCTTGATTTACTTTCACTTTAAGATCCTAAATTGGAATAATTTCATTTGTATGTTTCATGTCTGTATTTATGTATAAATACACAAGCATATATATATATATGGACATATATATGTGCGCACACACACTTTTCTTCTGAAGGAAGACCATTTTTATACAGTCCTTTTGATGCTGTTGAACATACATTGTTCTCTCTAGCATATTAGAGAGGAAGCCAAGCAGGGCCCTTTAGAGTATCAGAAATGTCCTTTGAAGCACAGGTATTGGCAATCAATTTTACCTCTTCTTTTCTATGCTAGGATTCTTCTTTTCAGAACTAGGATTTTTTTATATGATGGAGCCTTACATTTGTGTGTGCTTTTAAAACATCCCACTAATGTGGTTTGGGGTTTTTTTCCTGTTGTTTTATCTGTATGTTAAGAGATGCCCAGAATGGAGTTTTCTTTTTATTTTGGAGATCTACATAGACTTAAAAGATTAGATTTAATTAGAGAAGCAGAGTATTTTGCTGCATTACTATATATTCTTATGTTAAATGGCATTAGTTTTTAAACCTGTTTATCATAGTATTTTCTATGTTCTGCTTCACAGTCTGCTTTTTTCCATCAACATGGATGCACAACAACTGATACCAATGCAAAGTATAACAGTCGTAGTGCTCAGCTTTACAAGGAGAAGATTAAATCTCTTGCAACACAGGCAACAAGAAAGCATGGTACTGATGTGAGTAGCGTTTGTCCTGTGTTGTTAAGATTTCTGAAAAACATGTATCTTCTTTTCCCCTTGAGTCATTTGAAGTTTCTAATTCGTAATGCAAAAGATTGTCCTTGGGAGGCACTGATACCCTTTGCAGTGAATAGGCAAGCTGGGAAGTAAACTATATGCACCTTACCTTTTTTGTTTGGAAAATGAATATTGAAATAGACCTCAGTTGGGTATTTCAGGATTACTTCTGGATTATTCAAATGTTAAAATTAACATTTGCAGTAATTTAGAGGAGTCCTAGACAGAAGCTTCAGATATTCTTCAAAATAGAAGCTTTGTTTGCAGGTGTGCTTCAAAATTATATTAGTGGTATTTCATAATAAAAATGTCAGCACTTCTCCATGAACTATGTGGTGGTTTTCTTTTTCTTATCTGGAACTGAATTATTATTGAGGAGTACAGCATGTAAAAATGTAAAAGTGCTGGTAGAATTAACTGCAAAATATTTGTGATTTAAGTGGGATTTGATTTGAACAGGTAAATGTGTGGGTTTTCTTTTTTCCTACAAAAATAGTATTTGAAAAATTAGCAATTATGTATGTCCTGAACTTGGTGTTCTCCATGAAAAATGCTGAAACAGTTCATGCATGCTGTCAAAACACCGTTAGGTTGCTGACAGGATGAAGTTATTAGCAAAGTACGCAGAATTAGTTTGCTGAGGTGTTAAATAAATTTAACAACAGTTCTCTTCTGCATACACACAAAACATGTTTTGATTGTTTAATTCAGCTTGTTAAAATCCGTGACCAATTCATTTAAGTTGACCAGATGAGTGGAAATAAAAAGAAAGCAAGAAAGCTTGGGTTTTTTTCTAATCTATGCATCAAATAGCATTAAATTCAATAGTTTCTAATAATTCTGTTGTAAATATTGTAGACAATATAGTTTACATCACTAACTTCAGAGATTTTCTTTTGGCTTACTAAACAGCTTTTGGTGTAAAACATGTTCAAATAAACGTAACATACTCTGTGCATTTGACAGTAGTTCCCCAAATGACACTTTGAAGAACTGTGATTATCTTGCTTTAATTACAGATTCCATCCAATTGTTTTATACTAAGTATGTATTTCTTATTTAAATTTTTTAGTAAATATTTTTAAATTATGCACTGCAAGCTTTAGTACAGTATGATGTAGTACTTTATGTAATACTTTAGACAGTACAGTCATCATATGCTGTTTAAATTGCTGAAGTAAATTATTCAGATAATTAGATTTTCTACCAGCTATCTCTTCCCACGTCATGTTTTTAAAAATTTCTTCTCTAACTTACTGATAGAGTCAATTGTGGAATGGTGAGGGAAGCTTGTTGCACATTCAGTAACCTTTTTGACAGAGGTCATTATTTTGGGGCATGTACCTTTTGCACATAGTAGAAAGGACTGTGAGAAATTATTTGCCTGTGAGTAACCTTGGAGTTCAGATCACAGGTCGTAGTCATGTCCTACACAATGCTAAGAATGATGTGTGGCACTGTGGGCCCTCCAACTTGCTCTGAGATCAGACATTGCTCAAAGCTGTTAGCATCTTGCAAAACTCTAAATGTAGCAGAGGTTTTGGGACTCTGAGACTAGGTGGGAAAATTCATCAGAATACTGGACCATACAGGTTAAATTGTGAAAACTGTTTCCAGTGACTGTTAGTGTTATGTTTTCAGGGGTTTTTTTGCTTTGGGCAAAGTAAGATTATTAGAGAGAAACTTACGTAAGAATAAGAAAAACCTTGCACCAGCTCTAGTGATACTGTATATTGACAATATTACTGCAGCAGAGCTTATGCTGAACATTTTGTTAGGAAGGAAATGCATAATGTGAATGAACGCATCAAACTTGTATAAAATAAGAAAAAAAAAAATCAGATATTGAAACTTGAATAAATTTGTAGGGAAAAACTGTGTACCAGGAAAAAAACCCAAACATTTCTAACCTGGGAAAAAGAAAAAGTAGTTTTAAAACTAGTGCATTTAAAAAAATATATTATGCAATTGTACTGTAAAATTCTCTCTTTCTTTTAATTCTAGCTGTGGACAGATGGGTGTGGAGTGCCACCTGTGTCACCTCAAAATAAAGAGGAAGACTTTTTTGCATCCCATGTTTCTCCCAAGGTACAGATTACCTATATTTAATTTTTGTTAGCAGGTTAACTGTGTGCTCTATGGTGAAGATTAAACCATGAAAGAAAACTTTATAGAGAAAGGGTAGGTCAGTGATTTAACATCTATCTGCTTTTCCTTTTGTGAGTCTCAAAATTCTTCCTGGATGTGAACCACTTTCTACGGTGATAATTTAGAATGACCCAAATAGTAGCTAAATGTGGAATGAAACTATACTTTTTTTGTAGGTGTACAGTTCCACTTGGACTCATGATTCCTTGCTGGAGAGTGCTCTGATTTGAATACACAATGTGATACCTTTGGTTTTGAATCAGTGAAGTTTAACAGTTCTTTGAACACTTGCTAAGCAGAAGCTTTTTTTTCTTCCTCTAAAATACTTACACCCTCTTCGAAAATGTTGAACTAACTTTCTGAAGGCTATTGCTATTGTTTGCTGTCCCTTATTTTTGGTCCTGCCTCTTTAAGATGATAAATGCTGTGTCTATTTCACAGGTAAATGTTTCAGAGACTCTCTTGAGTCTGGTATTTAAAAAATACCAGTGAAAACTACTTCAGAAATGGTGATCTTTAGCTTAGAGAAATGAAGTTATTACTGCACCTAGTATTCCTAAATATTGGAACAATATTAAAAGTTCTAGTATAATTGCTTTCTAGTACAGATGCAGTCTGTGAACACCTAAAATGCAAGTAGAATCATGAGGCATATTTTGGGATAGAGAAGAATTCAAAGAGCTTGCGTATCTCAGATAAGCCCTTGTTGTGAAAACTCTTCACCAGTTCTTATGCATCTTAATTTCACTGTCGTGATACTGTGGTTGTGCCTGTGCATTAGCAGCAAGTAATTAAAACCTATGCAGGTTCCTCATATCTGCACCTGGATAAAGAACTCAGTAAAAATTTCATGACCTGTACTGACTTTCTAGTGTATATGGGATGCTTAAGAATGAAAAAAGCTGCAATTTAAATGAAAAGTGATTTTTCTTTTGGTTATTCAGTTGGGGCATTTCAAAATACAACTTTTTTTGTTGTATTTGTGAGGTTTCAAGAATGGTGTGTTTTAAAGGGAAATACAGCTTTTTTGCTATTTGTTTTATTTTAGGAATGCCTACTGCATCCAATAGCTGAATGTATTTATAAAAATAA
The DNA here is from genome assembly GCA_033124195.1 of Coracias cyanogaster. Taxonomy (NCBI): domain Eukaryota; kingdom Metazoa; phylum Chordata; class Aves; order Coraciiformes; family Coraciidae; genus Coracias; species Coracias cyanogaster. The sequence goes on along the minus strand of JAVSBS010020306.1, from coordinate 36,688 downwards.
ATTTCAGCATCTTTGAAACAGTGAAAGAGTATTTACCTTTTACAGACTGAGAAGATTGCTGTATGAGCAGAAATGCTCATTGGGAAGACCAAAAAATCAATTACTGTGAATTCTAGTCTAGCATCTTCACCAGAAGGTCATCTGTCCCAATAGTAGAAAAATAAATGGAGTATTTCTGTTTGCAAAAGCCAGCTTGGAAGAATGCTTGCAGTTTAGTGGGAAAAGCATAAACTGAGGCAAGCTACAGAGAAAGAAGTTTAAGCAGAAAAGTGTAAACATTTTTTTGTGGTTGAGGACAAGAAGTAGGAATTTGATACAAACCCTCTTAAGAGAATGTATGGGTAGGATAAAGTAAATTTTTTCCAGCAGGCTTTTAGGGTAGCTGCAAAGGCAGGAAGTTAGAGACAAGTAGTCTGTGTACCTCAGGGCAAGAGATTATTTGAGTATGGATGTTTTGAGAGAGACGTCAGGTAGTTTTGAGATTGAGGTTTTAGGGAAGAATAAGCATGCACTGGCAGTGGCACAGCACTGGTGGAAAAGATAATACTAAGCAGGTATTGTTATGACCAGGTCATAAGCTTGCTTTTTAAGAAGAATGTGACGAAGGGAAGTGGGAAGACCCATCAGGAAGACTTGGGAGGAGTGCTCACAATCAAAAATTGTTAGAAAATTGGAAGTGCAAGAACTTAGTATGGGGAGAAGGCTCGGTGATTGCATGTAAATAAATGATCCAGATTTGTGCTACTGTATTACTGTTATGAGTAGAAGCAATAGGCAGCATGCAATAAACAAATATAAAGCACAATTAAAATGCATAATTTTGGGGGGGATGGTAAACATATTTAAATTCCTGAGAGGGAAATACAAGTGCTCAGGACTGGCTTGAAACCAACTCACTTTTAATAAAAGGTAGGCATTTCTTGTAACTTTAATAACTGCCCTTCTGAGAACAGGTTTAAAACCTAGAATCTGTAACCATAAGAATCCAGTATTAGCTCATCAGTGATGCTTAGGCAGCCTTTGAGCTCAGTGCTCATATTTATTTGCTGTATTCTATTTTGTGTGCACTTGTAATTTTGTAATTTTTTTTTAAGGCAAAGAATACAGAATGGGTGTTACCAGAGCCAGAGACAGTTTCTCTACAGCAGAAAACTTCAGAAAATATTCCAGAATGCTATGAGGGTATGACTGATTCTTTGTTAACAATAAGCTGCATTTTTCTGGTACTCTGTTTAGACTATTTTTGCCCTGCTTTAGTAATTAAACAACCTAACCATGCTACTAACACAAGAATTTTGCAGAGGAAGGTCTCTTTTGAAGGGTTATGCTAGAATGTGTGGGACTGCATGTTCCTTCAATAATGTTAATAGAAATCCAAATGAAAATTTGATTCAAAAGACTTCAGATGAATCTTTGGATGTTTGCTGCTCTTTTAGTAACTGGTAAAGCTGTGATAGAAATAACACATATGCTATATGTATCAAACAGAACCCTGAGTACAGTGAGTTATATTTTGGAATTTTTAACATTCTAAAGAACCTTCTGATATTCTTACCCTTGTTATTCATTATGTTTTAGGAGCAGAACATGGACCAAGTGTTGATTGCCTTAGTACATCACCAAAAGCTGCATTAGGTAATGAACATAAGCAGAAAAAGATAGCGGCCAGTGTAGTGTACTTAAATATTCATTCATACAGGGAATGTGTGACTGGGAAGAGATGTAGCATTCTTATTTTACTATCAGTGTGCATGAGTTAGCTGAAACAGCTGAATTTTTATTACAACTTCTTCTGTTAAACTGTATACTCCTTTTAAGAAATTAACTTTAGTCAGTATTGTTGTGGTTTTATCTGTCTTTAGGTGACCTGATGAATTTAAATGCTAACAGGTATCACACCTACTAAAGGTGACATTAATGTTTTACACCTCCTGCTAGACTGCTTTATATTCTGCATTTAAGCACACAGGTGGACTAGAGCATTGTGCTGTGATTAATGGCCTGTTATTTATGTGAAGGAAACAGATCTTATACTAATAGGTCACTCTTTCTATGTAGATGTAGTTTTTGCTCCTTTTTCAGAAAACTGAACATAAAAATTTAGACTGGAAAAATCTTGTAATACAGTATCTTTGGTCTCCAGAGTCTTAATTTACTTAACACTGGAGAGTGTATCATACTATAAGTAAGTAAGTAAGCAAGTGAAAAAACAAAAAAAAGTTGAGGACAATAGAATAAAATACATCAGTGATTTATCATTTTGAGAATGCAAACCTGCAGGAGCAGGTTTCTGAGAGTATTAATTCTCAGCAGCACAAGGATAGTAGTAAAGAAGTGGTGGCTGAGACTAACTCAGTATTTCAGGAAGTTACGGTCTTCACTGTTTTTGTATTCACTTCGTTTGATAATGCTTGTAATTTGGTTTGTGATGATACAAGTATGTTTTATCTGTATGATTTGTAGGGGGGTTTAAACATAGGCAATACCTTTCTATCCAGGAAACAATTCATCTTGGAAATGGTGTAGGATCAGGTGGACCTCTAGTCTAAGTCAGAATAGCAAATCCTATGTTCTTAGTCTGTCTACTAGCAGGTATCTACAACTGAAAACTGAGCTGTAATTTTATTCCTGTTGGGTATTTGCAAGAGATACATCCTCCTCAATTAGAGGCGGTTTCCCACATTTTATTGGAGATATTCACAGCTCCCTTCCATGCAACTCGATTTAGTATCTTAATCTCTTAGTGTAGAAACTATAATACTTCAAAGCATTAAAATAAATGCCAAAAGCTATTTTGAGGCTGATATTGTGGAAATTATCTTCTGCAGTTCTGGAATTAATAAAATTGTATGTCAAGTAATGTACATTTAACCCTTGCAGAGAACACCACCTTCATAAAAAAGAAGCCAAATCAAGCTAAGAAGGGGGTAAGTGTATATAAGTAATGCATATTTTTAAATGTATTTTAGATCTCTGGAAATACGTAGATTACGGTATGGAAATGTATCATGTAAGTTAGCACTGATTACTAACAGTAATTGTATTGGTAAGAATTTATGAAACTAAAATGGAATTGAAAACTGTTTCTATATCAAATGAGCCCATGGTCTATTTGAAAATGGGTTATTGTTAAGATTAATTTGCATAACAGGTTATTGTTATTATTATTATGTGGTAGAGTGCTTTGCATCTGTGGGTTGTTTTCTGACCTCAGATAAATTCTGTTTTCATGTATATAGCTCATTGAACTGTCTAGACTTCTACATGTATATCTGAGTGTCATTTGCTTTGTGCTGTCTGGACCTGCACAGCAGGTGATACTTTTTCAAAAATGGGTAAAATAAAAATATCAAAGCATATATTGATGTCAGGGTCTGTATCCTGCTTCTTTTCAGTTCCTTTCACAACCATTGTTCCTGTAACTCCACTGATAGCTTGTCACCTTTCTTTTCACTTGCTGATACTGGGTTGCAGGGCTTCTTTAGGCTTTCGGCTAGGTTAGCTGTTACTGAGATCTTTTTGTAACAAATCTGGGAAACAGAGGGAGCTCCACTTAGCACTTTTGAGTGGCTAAATATGCATGGGTGGCATAATCTGATGATATAAGGTGAGTGTGAGATTCAGATCTGTGTTTCTGGAGCAGTCCTTATACCACTCAGCAGTATGTTACATGGTTGTATTTATAGGTAACTTGCACCTGCATTCAATTCAAGATAGTTTACAAACTTGTTTCTGGATGGAGTCTTAGCACTTTCTTAGGCATCTAGTCTCTGTAAAGGAGTGAGGAGAGTTGAATATGAGAAGAATGGTTCAAAGAACCTGGAAATGGAGTAATTCAGCTCAAATTAAGACAAGTTAGCTAGGAAAACCTAGGTTTTGAATGTTTGGCTCTTGAGGCCTAAGAAAATAGGCCTAGTATTTAGCTGGTGACAGTGTATTACAGGGAGTCACTTTTGAGTCTGGGCTATTGTACGGCAGAAGATTTTGAGGGTTTATTGTAGCAGATTTTGTTAGATTGAAACCTGTTGTTTCTTGCTCCCACTAGAGGGCCCTAATACACAAAAGGAATTTTTTATTTTCAGTGTTACTGTAAAGGAGCGTAACTTGCATGTAAGAACATAACTGGGTTCACCGGTACACATGCAGTTTGTGAACTGTAGTGTCAGAGCCTAAAACTGTATGTGCATAGTCCAGAGCTTTTACATGAAGACTTTAAAGCGGTAAAAGGTTAAGGTAAATCTTTGTTAATATTGCTGCAGTATTGCAGATGAAGAATTAAACACACAAGAGACTAAGAACAGCGGTTTGAGTGCAGTGCCACCTTCTGAATCAGTATCATTGTATCTATTTGTATTTGTAGTATGAAGTGTTTTCTAAATGTTTGATAATCAGAGTGAAAGAATATATATTGAAGTAATATGAACTAGAAATAAAGTTATTTTTAAATAACTTAGTGCAAAACTGGAACTTCTCAGCTGATGCGTTTATCTAAAAAAAGTTTACAATGCTTTGTCGCATGCAAAGTCTAATCATGCATACTCCTATATACAAAACTTGTATATTGCTCTCCTACTATAAATTAGTAAATACTTATGTACATGTTTATTAAATATGTAAGTAAATCAATCCTTAGTCTTAAGATAGCACACTAACATTAACCAATGAGAACTAATTCAAGAATCTTTGCCACTTCTAAATGTAAATTGTGAATTGAATAAGCACTAAATGCAAAAAAGCATTGCAACAAATTTGATCATTATTCCCATGCAACAAAATCATTAAGAAACTAAAGCTGTGCTGTATATTATAATATTTATTTGACCATGCCAGCCTCTGAACAATTAAAATTAGAATAGTTTCATTACCCTGTGATGCTTGACTGCAGACCTAATTAAATTTGTAAGAGTTAGTTGAAGAAGCAGGTAGAGGGTCAAAACATCAAAAAATATTTTCTCTGCTCCGAATTTTCATCGTTTTTTGCATATGCTCCTGAACTGAGTATAGTGTTTACTGTTGCTTTCAAAGTTGACTGCTAAGTCGGTTGAGGTGGTTGTCTTGGTTATAATGTTGGGGCTTTTCTTTTCTGTTTTTCAATACATCAAGCTTGGTGCCAAAAAAGGTGGTTTGGGGGCACAAAAAGTGAGCAGCCAAAGCTTTAATGAGATTGAAAAACAAGCACAAGCTGTAGATAAAATGAAGGAACAAGAGAATCTTCAGAGCAGTAAGAAAACTGAGAAGGAGGAGCCACTGTAAGTATGTATTATATATACAATGGTAAACCATGAAGCCTAATTTCATGTTAATGAAGGAATTATCAAAATTGTAAATACTACCAGAGCATTATGTTATACAAATAAAACTTCATTTCTTGCTTAAAAAGAAAAACAACAAGCAAATCTGGATGAGGTGGGCCAAAGAGTAATTCCCCCATTGCCCTTTTTTTGCTATTAAGTATGTGTTTCTACAGTTGGTGATTTACTGCAGAAATAGCCCAATGTTGTCTTTGAAAATAACCTTAGTGTTATTCTTATTTAACACAGAAACTGAGGAGACATTCCACTGATACACATGAATAACATGTGAAATAAATCTAAAATATGTTACATTTAAGTATTACCACAGAAGACTTTTGCCTTTTGAACTTTATTTACCCCATACTAGTTACCTAGATTATTTTGTTTTGGTTTAGTGAACTGAAATCTATTTAAAACAGTCTTTCTAAGAGCATAGGGAACATAAAAATATTCAGCATTATTGTACTTATTGGGTTAGCGTTTCTGTGCTGAAGGCAGGGGCCGGTTTAAGTATGGCTAGAATTGCTTGCTTAAGTGTCAGCAAACCCCTTTGAATATTTTTGTCTGAGTCCTTGAATCTCTTAGTCTATCTTAATAAATACTCAGCCCTAAAGCTCAGAGGGTGCTGGTCCTGCTTTCTTCCATTATATTCCTCTGCTACATGTTTTTGTTTTTTAACATTTCATAGAATCATTAAGGTTGGAAAAGACCTCTAGGATCATCAAGTGCAACCTTCATCCCAGCATCTCCCTGACCACTAGGGCATGGTCCTTGTTAGTTGTCATCAAAATTAGAGTATTCAAGAGTTGGTTAGTGTACACTTTTACTGTTGTAAAGCTTAGTGTCCGCTCTTAAGCGCTAAAATGCATCATTTTTATAACCTATTAATAAATTTTCTGGAATATTGCATAATTACAGGATCACTTGGTGCTCATGGTAACAAGCTCTTTGGTCTATAATTTCCTCCCTACTCTTTTTGCTCACTTTTATGTAGCCTCTGCAGAAAATGAATGTTTTGTGTGCCTCAAAAATATTAATCACAAGGGGATCATTCATTTTTCCTTAAGTATTTTTACCACAAAGTCATGCTTCTCAGTGATTGCCAGAAACTACCAGTGCAGTGACTTGGAGGAACAGATTACTAATTAACAAGAAAAATTACTGTTGCATATTATTTATTACTATTCTTTAATGATACAATCTTTAATAATATAATTCGTTTTGGAAGAAAGTCCCAAGTAGCGATTCATTTTTTGTGTCTGAAATATATAAATCTATATAGATCCAAGGCAGCCTTTAGTATAAGGTAGCTGCAACCTTTATGCAGTGGCCAGAACCCTCCAAAAATGTTTGCAAACATGAGGAGTGCACATACGTTTCAGTTTATGGATCTGCTTGCAGTAGAGGCAAGATAATTATTTCCCTTGAGATCAACTTTTTGAATTTTTAACTGTAGATGGCAGTATATACCGAAATTAAAGAAGGGTAAACACTTAAAATTGCATTGGCTTCCAACTAATTTGTGTGGTGGTTTTAATTTTTAAAGCTTGAGTAATGAGCTTTAGTAAATTAGTTCAATATGGCTTTATTACATTATGGGAATGAAAGTGATACTTTTGTAGTCTAGTACTTAGAAGGAGAAAGACTAGTGAGTCACTTAAAATGTGGTTTTGTAATTGGTGTACAGTTTATTTTCTGCTTGTGTACTGACAAGAGACTAGATAGGATTTATTTTAAAATTGATCAGTATCTCTGTTTTGATCACCAGCAATTTTTTTTTTATATTTATAAAACAGATTTCATAAGATGGGTTGCTAATCTTGTTACTTAAAGTGCTAGCTAGATTTTATCAGTAGCAGTTTCAAGTTGAATTTCAGAGAACATTTTCAATTTTCTGTGTAATGCTTGGTCCTAAACTGTAAGAACTGATTTAAAACATCCCTGAACATACTCTGTGCTTTGAAGATGTATTTTTCTGATTTTACTGATTTCAAAAGGCATTCCAAAGGTGCATCCTCATTAGTCTCAGGCTTTTATTGTTATAAACATCTAAACATAAGAGTGATTTTTTAGTTCTGGCTCAAAGTCTTTTGAAAGACCCAGTCAAAGCATACTTAATTGTTAAAAGATTGAGATGGCTCTCTTCCTTTTTGAAATGCCTCTTCAGTGGAGGAGTTTCCTTATAGCATGCTGGTACCTATGTAGATCCCATGTCTGTGAAGGAAGAAGACCAGATGCTGTGTGCCCTTTTCATTCTAACAGGTTCAGCCACACAACCTCTGTCTTGCAGGAGATTCACTAACCAATAAGATATGAACTTTGGTTAGGGACCTCTTGTACTCTTGGTTAAAGTTAAGTCAGTATGCATGAGACCAGAAAAAATACCAAGCTGGGAAGAACCTGTTTCAGTAATCAAATAGTTAGGAAACATACTGGAAAAAATTACTCCTGGGTCAAAAACTTGTTTTGTTTTCATTCCTGCTTCTGCACAAAATGAATGGAGAGTTACAAGGGTTTTCAGACTTACGTGCTTCCTTTCTGCTTGCAGCAGGACATCTGCCAGCAGCATCCTAAATCTCATTTACCTTTCTTCTAGTAGTGTTCATTTCTACTTTATAGTACTCACAACTTATGAATTAAAAAGACCAAGTTGGATGAGGCCTTGAGCAACCTGGTCTAGCGGGAGGTGTCTCTGCCATGGCAGGGGCATTGGAACTAGATGATCTTTAAGGTCCCTTCCAACCCAAACCATTCTATGATTCTATGAAGATATTGCTACATTGCTTATTAAAATTAATTCTATCCCTTTTAACTTAAATTTAAGCAGCATTTTTACAACTCTTTAATAAAGGTTATAATTCTCTGTCTCTGCTACACTGATATTAATGGAAAATAGTTACGGTGGTTTTGAGATATAGGAAGGTTCATGGCATCTCAGTAAGATAGCTTACTGTATCGGAACTGTGAAGATGTTTCAAATGACAAAATGTGTTGCCAGCCATGCAGAAAATGATAAGTTTTGGATGCTTCAAGGTTTCCATAATACAGAATATAATCCATTTTGGGAGTACAAAGACTCTCTCCTCCCCTCTTCTGAGACACCTTTTGGGCACAGAGAAGGGCAGCAACAATAAAGAAGTGTGGTCTTCCTCTAGCACTTGTCTTAAGAGTGTGTGTTGCAAGAGTTAAAGCCACTAGAAGCATGAAAGGGGTGAAGGGAGGGAGATGTAGCAGAGCCAAGCTGTGCCTTAGGGGAGAATATTGCTAGTATTATGTCATGGATGCCATAGTACTGTAGTATGTCGAAGTCAGGTAATTTTGACAATTTGGTATCACATAGAATTAGGACTGTGGGAAAAAGACTCTTCAGGATGACGTAATGGTGATGCAAAACTGTGTCCTGAACTTTAGCAGTAGCGTGTTTCACATTCTCTTTGAAAAAGACTGCATGCTCATACACAGACTGGGTTACCGTTTTGACAGTCTTTTCTACTGGATTTCTTCTGGCTTTCTTCTCTCCCTATAGCTGCAATTTATTTCAATCAATAATGAATATTTTTAGTAGACACAAAACATACAAAATACAATGCTACAATATATATAAAATTAATTTTCTACCAATATTATCGTGTTGTGTGTTTGTTGTAGCGTTTTACAGTTATATGTTAACTGTTTTGTTCTAGCGTATCATCTTTACGGTTGGCCTACAGAGATCTTGATATTAAAACAAAAGAAGAAAAGTTAAATCTGTCTGGCAAGAAGACAAATGAATTGGAGAGACTTGGCATAGGATTTGGCAGCAACAGAAGGTGTGTAAAGTTCTATAAACTGTATTTAAAATACCTTGTGGCTTTATGCAGTAATCCTTCATTTTAGTTAGGCAATGAAAGAATTTACTGAAGTTTGTTACGAAAACTTAAACTGTATCATCAAAGAATCTAGTATTTGTCAGGGGGGAAGGGGCTGGATTGCTTCTGATCCTGCCAGACAGACATTAGTCTAAGTTGTAGGATGTCTATAGGGTGTTTTTGTCGTCATTAGTTTACTGTGAGGAAGGTAGTTGGATGTTTTCCATGAAGAGTATCAACCTAAGTATAGTCTTTTTCAAGCTGAAACTCTGAAAACATCACATTACTGTGTCCTCCAGCTGTTGGAATGGTCTGTGTGTTCAAAAGTGTATGCTGTCACTACTTCAGAGAACTACAGTTGAGTTTTCTAGGTTTTGGAGTTTTTTAAAATTCCTTCCTTCTTCTTAAATGTTTGTATAGCTTAGACTTCATCAGCAAGCTTCAGAAACTGGATTTGGGCTTTAATTTCTTTTTTTTTTAGGATGTGAGCTTTGTCATCTCTTTACATACTTATTTTTCTTCCTGTCCCCAGTGGCATTTCTCACTCCATCACTTCAGATATGCAAACAATAGAGCAGGAAACACCTGCAATTGCAAAGCCGAAGAAAAAGTACACTGATGATGTAGAAGACTCTTACTTCTCTTCTAGTTCAAGGTAAAACTTTTTATTTTGAGTGGAGGTAAAAGTATACCCAAGTTGCATATTCAATTATACACAATGTATTTGAAATTCAACATCAAAACCGAAGACAATTGGATGTGTCTACACACCTAGCATATTTTCAGGGAACAACTTAATCAGAAAAGTTGTGAAATAGTTGACCTTACCTGGATGACAGATGTATTTTTAAAGAGGAGAAGTTACTTTTTCTGAGGAGAAAGTAGTCTGAATTATGTATTTACAGGTTTTGTCTTGTCCAGGATGTAGTGTCTGCTTGCACAGGCAGTGGCCATGTAAGTTTTTGTTTACTGTGTATTGAATCAAATGAATTATCAGAAGGACTTGTGTTTGGTTTTTTTAAATTTCTTTTTTGTGATACTGTCTTCAGCTTTCAATTTAAAATTAAAGAAGTATTGAAGTCTGATACTAGATATGCTGCAGTTGCTCCAGCCTTTTAACTGGATGCATGCCAAATGCAAAAACTTAGATCTTTTTGAAGTATTGTGTGTTGGATGTATTGTGTAGATGTCTGCAGTCTTATCTGATAGACTTTTATATATTTGAACATAAAATGTAAGTGAAAAATAATTGACTAATTTTTGATCACGGTATGAATACAATGCAAATTATAAAATATTGCTGTTGAGAGGGAGAAGAAAAATAATTAGTCCTACAGGCAATAATTGCAATGAAACAGCTGTTTACGGACTGATAGAAACAGGTGTTGCTTTTATAAACTCCTGTTACTGGTTTGGTGCCACAGAAACATGAAAAATTGTACCTAAGTACTTGTAGACAGGCAAATAGGAAACAAAAGCCTTTGTGTTTTTTACTTTGTAAGGTCTTTTTTTTTTGCTACAAGCAATACACTCTTCATTAACATAATGTAACATTTTATTTGCAATTAATACAGTTTTTCTTTCTCCATCTGCACCACCCCCCACACCCTTCACAAATAACGGTGAAGTCTTTTTGCAAAGTTATGAAAATCTGAGAGGGAGGGATGGAGAAAATAAGTCATTTTATTCAAATCAGCTCTTGTAGCCTCTGCCTCATTGTGTGGCATTGTTGGCCATTGTGAGATTGGATAGCTTCATATTTATAAACGCCTTGTTCGTTATTACACATGCATATGGAACTTTTAAAGATTGCTGTGGCTTCATCATTAGGTGGGCAGGAGTAAGAGCATTGCTTCCTTGCAGGTTGTATACTGTGCATCTGCACTCTGCTACCATAGAAACAGATGACATAGAGACTGAGAAGTCAGGCCAAAAGAACATGACCCTGGTTGTAGGAAAGATGTAGTGCCTTGCCATAATTCAAAGCTGATATAAGGGAGAGAGGCAGCTAAATGAAGAAATTTGGAAGACCAGCTGCTTTCTGGTGCTTAACCACTCTTGTCTGGGAGTTTCTGTCTTCCTTTTCTTCATTTTATGTGTGGTTTTGCACCAAAAACAACCTAAGCTCACAAGACCAGTGAAAGATTGAATTGGTATAGTGATGTGCCCCAAACAGTGGATTCTGTGATTTTTCATTTCTTTTCAACTTATATCTACAACTCTTCCTGTGGGTTTTTCCACCTGTATCCAAAAGGTGGAGGGGATAAAAAACCTCATTTATCAGAAGAAAATACCTTCAAGGATCTGCTAGGCGTAACATCCACTCTGTGTGGAGAGATTGTGTAGATGGAGAGTTCATTGCAAGTAAGACTCTATGCTCAGAGCACTAAATGTCCTTCCCTTTGTCTGTGAAAAGGGGAGAGACTCCTGCTTTTTGTAGTTCCGGATCTGTCTCTGTTCCATGTGTAGTGATGGGAGACTGCTGCTCAAGGCGTCACATTTCTCATAAAAACAAATGTCCTGAGTATTCATAACATGAACATGGAGAATGTTTTTTTTAAAAAGTACTTTTCACAAAATGCAGATGCAGACTAATATCCCATGCTTGTTCTACTGAATGATTGCATTCTGCTAGCCTCCTGTTGTTTTGATCATGTTATCCTGGTCATGTCCAGATTTAAAGAAAGTTTATTTAACCACAGAGGGAAATTCCTAATCCTTGGCAGTTTAATAGCTGCGGGTTTTTTCAGTATTTCCTGTATTTGTTTAGATGTGTGTAGATAATCAAAGGGGAAAAGGTCAAGATGATGTACCACCTCAACTGACAAACATGCTTCCTTTTTTTTTCCACTTTTCTTTGTGTTTTCCCTGCAGTTTTTGTATGTAACAGAAGATTGCCTTATTAAATTAAGACTCTTAAGAAATATGTTCTTTAGCATTGTTTTAATAAAATGTGTTACAAAGCTCAGAGGTAATTTATATCAATATTTGTATTTTTAAAAATGTACAGAATCAGAGACAAGGGCTTTCCTTACTGTTCTGAACTACACTTGTTGGCAGATTTAGACTGGAAATTGGAAGGAAATTCTTCACTCTGAGGGTGGTGAGACACTGGAACAGGTTGTCCAGGGGAGTTGTGGATGCTCCATCCCTGGAGGTGTTCAAGGCTGGATTGGATGGGGCCTTGAGCAACCTGGTCTAGTGGGAGGTGTCCCTGCCCATGGCAGGGGGTTTTGAACTAGATGATCTTTGCAGTCCCTTCCAAGGCAAACCATTCTGTGATTCTATGATGCCTCGGGAAGTGGGAACAGATTCTCTGCTTGCATATCTTACAGATTGATTGATATGGAACCGTGAGATTAGCCACTGTCAGCCCCTTAGAAAACTTTGTGCCAAGTGGAACCATGGCACAATTGGATGCCATGGGCTAGTTGGGTATGCTTGCATCTCTGGAGTGTTCAAAGTGCCTTGAAAATTGTGGTGGCATTTTGATATCTGGTGTCTTAGCATGGAGTGCCAAGAGCACCAGGCCTTTATGAGCAGACTACCTTGTATGGTCATCATGGCGCTTTGCTTGCAGGGTCCATCTTAAGTTTTCTTAGGGTTGCTCTTAAACCAGCCATGTATCTTGATAATGTTCTTCTGAGTGCTTTGCCCGACACTAAAGAAGATGTAATACTTTGAAGTAAGTAACTTTGCTGGTTTGGGTGGGACCGTATCTTCCTGTCAGCCCACTGCATACTTTTCAGTCAAATATATGTGTGCAAAAGGAAAAAATCCATTGGATTCAGTGGTACAAAGTTTCTAACCAATAGTGTGAAATCCAGATTATTCACTGACAATTGTCATTGTGCTGAAAACATACTTGCTAGTGAACACTTATTATAGCAATATTTATCTAACAATATAATCTTTCCACTTTCTCAATACTTTTTTTTTTGTTCTTGTCTTTTAGGTACTATGATACTTCAGATTTGAGGAGCAGCACTTTCTCTAAATGGGATGACAATTCAGATTCTTTTTGGAGGAAAGAAAATAATAGTAGAGGTGTTGATATAACATTAACTTCAAAAAGTACAGGATTTTCAGACAGGTATAACAAGAAACCTAACTGATTTTTTCACAGAAAGCCCAATTTTGTTAGTATTCTTTGAGTCCCTGGACATAGCAGTGGGATCTTTTTAAGTCTAGAAGGAAAATTTGGCCATAACTTTTCATCAGCAGTCTAGGGACTTCCTGGCTGAATTTCTTTTGTAAGCTGAATTTCCTAGTTACATTTTAAGCACTTGTCTGTTTTGCTCAGGGCTTTGCAGGTTAGGTACTGGAGATAACTTCCAAAGTGTTTCAGCAAAAAAAGTAGTAGACAAAAGATGTGGAGAGAAACTCAAATATTTGCACTTTTCTGAGAGCGTACTTGCTTTATTTATTGCCTAACGAACCAAAGAGAACTCAGTTACCAAATGGATGAAACTGTAGGTTACTCAGTGTTTAGGATGAAGGTAATGAAGATACTTGGAAACAACAGGTCTAATTGTTATGATGATAAAAAGTGAATAGATTTATTCTTTGACAACTCTATTTTTATCTTTGTAATCAAGTGGAAAATGTAGGAGTGTGGGGTTTTGTGTGCTCAGTTATTTTTTTTCTACTTTGGTTCTTCTTTAAAACTGTATTTTTTATTTACCTATAAAATGCAGTTTGTGCACCTAGGTACAATGTTTTTTAGGTTTTTTTATGTTTTGTTTTTTTTTTTAACACAAGCATATTCTCTTGTTTCCTAAAAAGTAGACCAGTCATGCATATTACATAAAATAGGGGTCATGTCCATAACACTGTTACTTCCTTATTGGAGTATATTTACTTAATAAAAAAAAAAAAAAAGGCAAGTGTTGAATACATATTTTTGAAGTGGAAGACAGTGATAGTTAAAGGATGTTGAACCTTTTTGTGCTATTTAAAAATCTGAATTTCACTGACATTTCGTTTTGGGCCTCTTGAGGTTTTGTAGAAATATTCTGTCCTTTCTCACATAATTTAGCTTGCTTTTGAAATGACCTGTGAAAATAAAGATACAAGGTTAATGAATTTGAAGTACTATATGTTCACCATTTTGTAAAATTTTCACTGAAATTTTATTTGCTGCTATTTTAACTTCATTACCTGAATTTGTTGATCCTGGGTTGATACCAACTTAATTTTTATTTAAAAAAAAAACCAGAAACAACCACTATTATACTTGTAGGCTTCACAAAGCAAAGACGATAGTGCTTCTTGTTTGATTTATTGCATTCTGCCATGATGTAAATAAAATTTATACTCACTAATGCAGTTTATTTTTGTTTTAGGCCTGCATCTCGTCGTAAGCCTGAATCTGAACCATCTTCAAACACAGATGAGGCACAAAAAAAATTTGGCAATGTAAAAGCAATTTCATCAGACATGTATTTTGGAAGGCAAGATCATGCTGATGTAAGTAGGAAGCAGTAATAAATATTTTTGAGTGTTAAAATATTCTTTGATTATAAGCATGCTGTCCTTGTGTAAAGAGAAGGCAATAAATAGTTAAATTGGTGGAATTGCTTGTAGCATTATGTCCACTTGAATATTTATTTGAAAGAAACGTAAAAGTTTCTGATAACTCTCATAGTTTAGTATTTCATTTTAAGGAGTTGCAGCTGCAAGCAGGACCCTGCCTCCAACATCATTCTAGTCTGATAGGAGTGATAGACTATGATTCAGTACTCTTCATTTTTTAAAACATCAGCCTGGTGTTGGGTGAAGGCTTACTTCATTTGTTCTAAATACCCAAATTGATGCCAACAAACCATTGTTAAAACTGCTGTCTATTCTGTATTTGAAACATTATTACTATTGTTAGGCTAACTAAGCAGATAAATTTTTCAACAAATCACATATAATGGAATTAGCCTAGAAATAAATGTTAATATTATGTTACATTTGGGAGGCAAGAGATAATTTTTTTTTAAAAATCTATTTTTAATGAAAAATTAACAATTTAAAGGGTAATGTACAAAAATATGATCAATGTATTACCATTCCCAGGAACTCAGAAAAAGCTGAATTAAAATTGGCGTGTGATTAACACGATGCTAACCGTGGTTAACATGATACTAACTGCAGTGCTTTTTCCTTATCCTACCCAACCACTCCATTTCACGTTTTTTAGTTTTTAAGCAATTTTAGGGTAGCTAACAGAAAGTAGGCCTCTTGGTATTGCAATGGTAAACGTCACTCTTTGATCAACTCAGAAATGAGTTGGGATAATGACAGACTCACCCCATGTCAGTCATGTGAAAACTAAAAAATGGGAACAACTTTCAGAATACTCAACTTCAGCTGCATTTCTACGTTCTAAAACTGTATCTATAATCTCATGAATTATCTGACATGACCACGAAAGATGACAGCGTACTGTTACAGTAGTTTTCTTCTCAATTCTTTTCTAGTATGAAGCAAGGGCTCGACTAGAAAGACTTTCTGGAAGCTCATCTATAAGTTCAGCTGACTTGTTTGAAGATCAGAAAAAACAACCAACAGGTACATCTTAAGAAACTATCATGCAGTGAATACACTCCTGTGCTCTGCTTCTGGTAGCTGTTGCTGTATTCTGCAAAAAGTGTGCAAAGTGCAGTATGCATTAATATTGCCAACAGGTCAAACAAGCATTACAGGTGTAGTCATTATTTTAAAAACAATTTCTTAAAGTTCAAGTTTCTATTTTCAGTTCAGTAAGGTCAATATTTTGTACTGGTTTCTTATGTGACTTGTTGTAAATAATAGATGAAGTATATTGTAAATAATTCTTGATTAATATTTTGTTATAAAAACAAATGAGGTCACACCTAAATTAACTGGTAGGTTTTTTGATAAGTTATGGTAAGTAATACATATATTTATATATGTGAAAATAGGTGGCATAATAAAACTGAATCTAAGAAGAATCTGTAATAAAATGTTGGTGGCCTTGAAATTGCCATGTAATCTCTTGCATGGCATATTCATTCATTGGGGTATCTGCTTCCAGCACTGGTCTTGCTAAATTATTAAGGAAATTTTCAATTGGTTTGTCTGTTTGAAAAATTTGTTGGGACAGCTTACATTGGAGAGCATAGTTCATCAAATTAGAAAGGAAGAAGTGTTAGATTAGATTGGCTAAAAAGTAGCCCCATAGGCTATTGAAAATCTCGCATGTTTTCTTTCTACCCTTTTTGGATAGCACATGGGTTCATGAAGGGCACATCCTGTTTAACCAACCTCATCTCCTTCTACGATCAGGTGACCCGCCTAGTGGATGAGGGCAAGGCAGCGGATGTGGTCTACCTGGACTTCAGTAAGGCATTTGACACTGTTTCCCACAGCATTCTGCTGGAGAAGCTGGCAGATCATGGCATAGACAGGAGGACATGTCGCTGGGTTAGAAACTG
>JAVSBS010020306.1:0-12281 GCA_033124195.1 Coracias cyanogaster | reverse complement strand
CATCAGTTGCCCGATCACACAGGCCAACGCTGAACTCAGCAACATCCCCTCAGAAGTCTTCATTCAGACAGTCTTGCCATAGGTTCCTGTGAACCCAGCTCCTTCACTGCTCACTGTGGTGCCAGCATCACCTGCTGGACACAACAAACAGAGAAGGCTCTGTCAGTCACCCCTCACATGGAAGGACACCACCCAGAGAGCTCAGCAAGATGCAACCAGCCCCAACAGAAGCTACACCCAACAGGAAGCTCCTCTGACGGATCAGCTCCTAGTTGATACAGTCATGGCCTTGCCCACCACCCCAACCACAACCACCTAGGGGAGGGCAGAGCCACAGGTGGGTCAGCTTCTGCCTCTGGAACTTGAAGCCAATAGAAAAAACCAAAACATTCTGCTAGGTTGTGACTCATCCACAGGTCAACTCCAGCTTGGAGCCTCACTCAGGCCCCAGCACTTCAGAATGTTGCTTCTAATTTTAGTGCTTTCAGTTTAAATTTGTTCTTGTCTGCTATTTAAAACCTTCAAAAGGAGTCTATCCATATGGTCTCCCACACAAAGCAGTATGATCTCATGGTTCTTTTTCAACTTCAGTTTCTGTGAGACTTTTCCTTGCCTTTACATGGTAAGCAATGTTGCTTTCTTCCCAGGAAGATATGAAAATAGAGAGGTATAGCCCTGTTGAAGCAGTCCAAGAGAGCTTTGTGGTGCTTGGAGTCTAAGTGGAGGACTGTGTCCATACTGTCTGCAAACTATGCAAGAACAATTTGGCCTCTGTTTTGCAAGCCTCCAAGGGTGCATCTTCTTCAACAACCTCCCTGTGTTTCCCTCCTATGGAAAGGAGTTATAGAGGTCTTGGAACTCTTCACCTTCAGCTTGGCTTACAGCTCTGTCTTGAAGCTCTGCAACAATTACTTCTTCATTTGTAGTTTGGGATTTTGTGTGATTAGTCTGACCTTTCTGTTATCTTCATTTGCCTCTAAGAGCATGTTTAGCTATTTCTGTGGCATAGCTAATGAGAGTTCAAACTGGTTGCCAACTTACAGACATCTGTGGCCATTAGAAAAGTTTTAGCATACCTTGCCTGATTGCTGGCTGTGATGCCAGAAGGTGTGGGTTTCCTGCATCATTAAGGTTATCTGAAGTATCTAGAAGTGGGCAACTGGATTGGGCCCTATGTAGCTGCTGTACATTGAGCAATATGGATACCTGCTCCTGACTATTTGTACTAATGCTCTGTATGTTTACAGCAAGGACTCCTACATTTTCTTTTAACTGGAAGATTGGTATGGAAGAGCTGAGGCTTTCCTTGGTGGAGGGGGCAGAAAATAATTATGTTGTTGACAGGCTGGTTTGAGAAGACAGACACACAGCAGGATTGTCCATGAGACAAGGTGCAGAAAATTGGGATACACGGGAGGCAGATTTGGTGATAGGAAGATGGAGATGTTTCCATCTCAGCACTACAGGATCCTATAGAATGAGGACAGAAGATTCTGCAGTCTGAAGTTTTAAAGTCAAATTCTTTATTGGTTCATCAGCTAATGAGCCAATCAATGTGAAACAGCATTTATATCTGAATTTATAAATTGATGTGGTTTTCTTCTGATTTCTGTTACTGTAATGATTAAGGGGACAAAGTCCTTAGGGAGACGAACATGGTACAGTGCTTTGTGGATGTGAAGACTGCTAGCAGAACAGGTTGATCAGACGTTATGTATATTCCAGAATTAAATTATACTGATAAACGTGGTGTTGTTCCCTTACTTGCCTCAGCCCAGTGCTTCGGAGGTTTGTTGTATAGAGAGGGAAGGTGCTGATGCAGTAATGTTGCTAAGAGAACTGGTACTGTAACAACCCGTTGCATGGCAAAATGTGTGCCCATAGCAGGGAAAGATCTAGGACTTATTACTGAAAATGGTAAAAGGGAAAGGAAATGGAGATTGCCAGTGTTTCCTCAGAGAGAGAGATTTAATGTGTTATCCAAACATACTCACCCCCCACGCTCTGTGTAATCTCTGACTGAGCAGTGGCTCCATCGAAGGGCAGCCTGTGAACCTTGCGGTGCATGAGGGAATGCTTTTAACTCTGCATAAGAATCCCTTTTAAAAGCTGATGTAGAGCTGGATTTCTGAAGTATAGCAGCCAGCTGCTGAAGAGGCATCTGCTTTATTTTTCAGTTTACTCATATTGATAGGAATTTCTGCATTCCTTTCTGGTAATACCTAATGTGGTCATAATGTCTCCGATTTGTCTGACAGTTCTTTCCTGCTTATATCAAAATTGCTTGATGCAGTAATAGTTCCTGATTAATGCAGTTACAAATGTGAGCAATGCTGGGAGATTCAGAAGCATTAATAGGATGCTTTGGAGACACACAGTTCGAAAGAAACTTGACCAATTGGAAGCGAATGGGCTGTATTGCATTTGTAATGGGCTGGGCCACACATATTTTCCAATGCCCCTTTGCAGATCCTTGTTTTCAGTATCTGAAAATGACTGTTACATTCTATAATAAGTACCACACTCTTCTGTCTCAGATTCGGGAACATCACAAAGTAAAGGAAATGCAAAGCTATAGGTGATTTTTCTAGCTAGCATCTTAATTAGCACTGATCATCCACCAGAGAAGAATGCATTTTTAACACCCGATTGCAACAGGGAATAACTGATGTGGAACTGAGAGCCTTACTAAGATAAGACAGATGTTGCTGCTTGCATAGTAGTAATCTAATGGTGGATTTTATAGTAGTTCCTACTCCTGGGCTATGCTTTGCCACCTTCTTTCCCTTCCCTCCTGTTGCAGGTTAGAACAAGCTGGGTAAGAAAAACCCAACTGAGAGGCAGCACAGCTTCAGGGATGGGTTTGGTTTGGGGGCTTTGATCACTTGTGTGAACCAGTTTTTCAGAACTATGCAGCTGCAGTGGAGGGTGATGAACTGAGGAGGCAAGTGCTGGAGTGGGCTTTCCCAACCAGGTAGAATGAAGTCATGGCTTTGTTCACTGACAGTTTTCTCAAGATTCTGGGAGTCTACCCTTCATGAAGAGAATGAAGGTGATTGCAGAAACCTAGCTTTCAGGTGCAGGAGCCCCAGGGGTTGCTCATGAAGGCTGTGTTTTTCTTAGGGGAAAGATCTCTTTCTCTCTTCCCCAATTTTGCTGAATTGAGAAATAATCAATTTCCTTTCTTCTTATTCTGATTAGCAAAAAATTGTCTTGGTTTTAAAAATAAGCCAATGTTAGTCTCCATAATTTTTACTGTCTGAAACCCTTTGCTTAAATCAATGAGGAGAAAATGAGACCACTGACACACCCACCCACCCCTTGCTATTTTAGCTTCTTTACAAATGTGGGACAGCTTTGCTCTGAGCTGCTCCACAGACCTACCTGGCAACTGTTTGGAGACAAAATGCTGCCATCATGTCCGAGGGACATTGCAGGTACTCAAGGAGCAACATCCAGTTGTCCAGTGAACAACATCCAGTTGTTCACTTTATCACAATGATAAAGTGAATCCAAACATCCTGCTCTTGGGGGAAAAAAAAAACAACAATTGTGTGCCTGTGGGTTCATACTTAAAATGCTGCTTTTCTGCAAAATTAGTCATATCTGAAAGGAAAATGTAGCAGAAGAAGAGAGTGTTTGGGTATGTCTGGATAGAACAATGTTGAAATTATTTTTTTCTTTTTATTGAGTGAAAGGCCTTAAGCGTGGCCAGCAGGTGGAGGGAGGTGATTATCCCCCTCTACTCCATGCTTTTGAGACCCCACCTGAAGTACTGTGTCCAGTGCTGGAGCCCCCAGTACAAGAAGGACATAGACCTGTTGGAGAGGGTCCAGAGGAGGGCTACAAAGATGATCAAAGAGATGGAACACCTCTCCTACAAGGACAGGCCAAGACAGTTGGGGTTGTTGAGCCTGTAGAAGAGAAGGCTCCAGGGAGACCTTATTGCGGCCTTCCAGTATCTGAAGGGGGCCTCCAAGAAGGCTGAGTAGGGACTTTTTGTGAGGGCTTGTGGTGATAGGATGAAGGGTAATGGGTTCAAACTGGAAGAGGGTAGATTTAGATTGGAAATTGGGAGGTAATTCTTCACTCTGAGGGTGGTGAGACACTGGAACAGGTTGCCCAGGGGGTTTGTGGAGGCTCCATCCCTGGAAGTGTTTGAGGCAAGGTTAGATGGGGCCTTGAGCAACCTGGTCTAGTGAGAGGTGTTCCTGCCATGGGAGTGGGGTTGTAACTAGGTGATATTTAAGGTCCCTTCCAACCCAAACTATTCTATGATTCTTTGGACCCATCTTAGCAGTTCCTGACTGGAAGCAGAGATGTATGTCACATACTGCTGACCCCCAGCATGGGTGCTTGTTTGTGGGAGTGAAGAGCCACCACACACAAGATGTTCCTGCTTTGCAAGGCCCTCAAGAGTTTTGGGGTGGTCATGTGTTGTTTGGTTTTATTCTTACAGCTAAGAAGTTTATTAAAAGGTTTTCAGGATGCTTTTAGCTTAGATGGTCTTCCCTGTGTTGTAGCTTAGAGGTGCGAGCTGCTGTGGTCATTTTAAGTGCTAAGTCAGTTGCCAAAATAATTATGTAAATCATAGCATCATTACGTACAAGTATCCAACCACATTAAAAAATTAAAGGAAGTTGTCTATTACAAAGTTACTCAGTGGTTATCTTCTGAAATTCACTATGTGGTATAAGGATGTTAAAGCCTTACAAAGCTGTTTGCCCTGAGTCTGTGAAATGGGTCAATTCTTATTTCATCCTACTGAGGTAGGATTTGAGTTTAAAAATTTGTTGAAAACATTAGCTATGCTAATTCATGAAAACTATGAAATTAAATGTCTGCTCTGATGAATAAACAAATTGAAAAATAAAGGAAACAAAATACATCAACAAGATGCAAATAGCTAAGACCTCTCTTTTGCTTTATGATTTGTGAGACATTATCAATGAAATAGGGGAAAATGTCTTTAAAATACATAAAAGCAAATGTTGTTTGATTTTTGGGTTTGTTTCTTGTTGTTGTTGTTTTTCCCACAAGCTGCACCTTATTTGTGTCTTTCATCCTACTGGCATTTCTACCAAATGAATGCCAAGAAGTTCAGCTGGCCAAGATGAGGCAATACTTAATTAAAAGACATGCATGATAGCTTTTCCAAACTCTGGCATCTGACTTTTGCTTGGTGAACATCTCATCATCTTGTGCAATGGTTTTCCTCCCTGAGGAACTTCTCTGTCACTGTGTGGCATTGCTAGCATCTGCCTCACATTCAGTCCCTGGGAGGGGGGTGAGTTTTGAGAAGCTGCTCTTGTTTTTGTTGAGTTTTTGACACCTGCTTCTTTTCTAAACGTAAATGCTGGGAGGCAACTGCTATGGCAGGAGGAGCTTTTAGCTTGATGCCAGGCAAGGGGAAGACCTTGGAGGTAAGGACTGCCAAACTGGACCCTCATCTCCTGAAGCAGAAGGCCTGGAAGCAGCGTCATGGGCAAAAACTAGCTTCCACAAACTTGCCTACTCATCCTCTTCACTTACAAGCTCTTTATCCTTCCCAAGAGGACATTAACTATGTACTATGTCTCTCAGAACTCTTGATTTCTCTATCATGTTTTCTTACGTTGCCTTCTCCTCTCCCACTACATCTTTCTTCTGTCTAGAGCTATCTGTGCTCATCTCTCAGCAATCATTTTTTCCAGTTAGGTGGTGCTAGCTTTTGTAGCCTGACCTCCTGTTCTCAGCACTTCTATCACTCATCCTTTTCTGCTTTGTTTCTTTCCCCTCAAGCAATGTGCCTTGTGACTATTTTTAACATTATGAAGCCAACTGTTTTAGGCAGTTTGTACTTGGTGTGGTTTGATTTCTCCATTTCTTTAATGACACTATTGCTGCTTACCAATCGCAGTTTCAGTTCTATGCTCATTTTCTCTTTATTTTCTAAGACCTAACAGATGAGTGCAGAATTCCTTCATGAAAGCTGTTGTCTGTGAGTTTTCACAAACCCCAGGACTGTTTCCCCATTGGCAGCAAGAGGCCTCCAGCACATATAGTGACTTCCCTCCCTCTTCCTCATTCTTGAAATTACGGAGGGGTGCTCCTGTCACCCTCATGGCTGGTGTAGGGTGAGATCCTGGCTGAGGCTGGTGTCTCATCTGGTGGCATGGATGTAGGTAAGACCTGATGCAGAACACCAGCTCCTCCCTCACCTATGCCCTTTGCTCACTATTTTGATGCTATGGTGCTAGTCCTGCTGACAGCAGCACCTAATTGAAATTTAAGCTCCTAGATGACCAGTTCCAGCTCTTCCACCTGCTGGGGATGGATGGAGAGCTGAGGCTCTTGGATTCTGTGGCTATAGGTATCATTTACACTGATGAACACCATGGACCGGGCATTGCTGTTGGGAGTTGGTATCTGAGCTCCATTTGCAGCTGGCAGAGACCCAGGTGCTGGGCCCACAAGAGCAGCCAGCTGGCGAGCTGTGGGGCATTTGCATTTGGTCGGTGTTGCCTGGGTCTCCTCTGGCTGGAGAGGGAGTTCAGGCACCACTGCCCCAAGCTCCACTCCCCAAATGCCTTAGTTTCTTCCTGCACATCCATTAACTTGCACTGCTTTGGACAGCAAACTTTTCCATGAGGAGTGAATGATATGAGGTGCTTAGCACTGACCTGGTTTTGACCATGGTGAGACCAAGTGTGGGTCTGTGCTCAGCTAGAGTATCACCTCATCTCCCAAAATCAGCCACTCCCTACTGCTCCTGGCTTCCTTCTGCCCATACTACTTCTACCCTGCTGCTAATTGCTTTTAAGATATGTTCAGTGGCACTCACTTCTGTCTGAGGCCCTCTGAGGTTTGTTTTACAGCCACAGCATTATACAGGAACAGAGCCACAAGCGTGAAAGCTTTCTTGGCCAAGCAGGGCAGGGAGGAAGCTGCTTGGCCCCATAGTCTTGTTCCTTCAGCTTTGATGGAAAAAATGGTGGTTTCTGGAAGCTGTTACAAACCCAATCTGCAGGCTTGAAGTGCAAATAAAATGTGCTTGCTTGAAAGGAGATTCTCAACAGTGATGGGCTAGGGAGGCGAGAGTGCACACACATCCAAGGCTTGAGAAAATAGGGAGTGGGCAGAAGTGTTAAGTAAGGTGTTATTTAAGTGTGTAACTGATGAATACCTGTATAACTGAGCTATAACTGCTATGCTGGTCACATGTGGCTAATAGAGGAGAGCTGACACAGCAAATCAATAGCAAGTATTTGCAATAGCTTTTTGCCTCATCTCAAACATGAGCCTCTCCGGCTTCTTTCACTTTTTCCTCTTTTTTTCTAAGTTTTATAAGCATCCATGGAAATATATTTTAATACTTTTATCTCCACTTTCTCTCAGTGAAAGCTGTGGTGCTCTACCTTTTGCTGGATGTGACAGTGGGCCGGATCTGTGCACACCTCCCTGGGTTGCAGCAGGTTTCTGCAGCCTGGGAGGTGGCTTTGTGTAGCAGTGAAAGCAGGAAGTGTGCAAAAGGGCAGAGCTGCTCCATTTTGCCAGGCAGAGCAAGCAGGCCGGGGTTGCAGCCTGGTCTTCTTCAGTCTTGGCTCCTGTACTGCGCTAGACTAATGAACTTTTTGTTCCCTCCAGACAAAAAGGTTGGTATTAAGTCCAGACACCTTGGGGAGGGAAAAAACGGTGTGTGCTCTGACTCATCCCCTGGACATACTGGCCTCTTTTCATCCATGAGAGAGGAAAAGCTACCTCACTGATTTCAGAGAGTCAATGAGATGCTGTGAGTGTGTGGGAGAAGAGCCGCAGCCCCCATCACCCTGCCAGCAGCAGATGAGTGAGGTCCTGTGCTAAGGGGGAAGCCCCTCTGCAGTGAGGGGACCCATACAGATGGTTTAACTCCAGCTGTAGTCTTTTCTATGGCAGACCTAATACCAGAAATACTTGGAGAAGGGAGGAGTTTTCTGAAACCGTACAGAATTTCAAGCAAAAGCATGCATTGTTTTTGGGAAGCATCAAGACTGTGACATAAACACTAATAAATGTGAGTGAGTATAGGCTCTTGTGGAGATTGGTGGGTTCATCATGCAAAGAATTGCATGCAGAGTTATGTGAATAATTCCTTTTTTTAATTAGTCAGGAAATACTGGAGATGAAAAGTTTTGTTCTCTCTCAAAGCATTTAATAAAATATCAGGTAAAAAAAAAAAAGTTTTAAAAATATGTTTTAGATTAAACTAAATGCATTGTTTAGCCTGAGAGACAATGTTTACTTTCAAGTTGAAGGACATCTTAAATGCACGTAAATGAAAACCAAAAAGACTGATCAAAAATGCCAGGAAGAAGTGATATTTTCTCTGACTCTTTCCTTTTATTTCCCAATTTGTTTTTTTTGGCATGGACAGTCTTGAATTCACAAACTGTTTTGTTGGCATCAGATCTGTATTTTGTGTTGGAAAAAAACTTCTTCTGGATCTGGTGGGAGGGGTTTTGCTGGTTTCATTTTTTCCCGCTGGCCTCTCTCTCAAATGTGCACAGGATAAGTTACAGCCCATTTCCCAAATGGCTTCCAGTCTTCCTCCTCCACTGGTACAGGAGAGGAGAGATCCCCTCATTAGGGATGCATGGAGTGAAAGGGGGACTGTAACGCCAGTGCATGGCGGGGGGAAAGCCCAGTATCCCCACACAGAAACACAGAGCTGTAGCTAAAAGACATTGGGACTGCGTTCCCATGCTCAAATCCTGCCTGCTTGGGTGAGAATGGAAACCCACACCCTGCTCCAAAAAATCTTTTACTTAATTAAAAAGGAGCATCAGAGATGGGTGGGGGACAAACAAAATAATTGGGATGCCTCAGCTATGCACTCAGCACCCAAAAGAGGGATTGGCTTCTGTCCCGTGTCTGCAGCAAGGGGCCTGCTGCAGACGAAGCAGCAGAGCCAGGAGGAGGAGGAGAAGGAAAGGCAGGATGCTAAGGAATGAGTAGCAAGGGGTGCCTGGGCAGGAAGCCCCATAGTCATGCCGGTGAGAGCGGGTCTGGTTTACCCTGGCCAGAGCACCTGGACTAACCAGAGATCCACCCACCCACGGCTGCTTCCCGTGGCACTGAGCCACCAAATAAGCAATTCCCTCAGAAGCAGATACATAAAATCCTGTCTCTCCATCTAGACCCAGGGCTGGTGCGAGGTCAGGTGCTCAAGCAGGTCCACAGCATCAGAGGTGACTTTGGCAGGAGCCATGATAATGGCATTGATCCCTGCGCCAATGTGCACGTGTACACCTGTACATGCCAGCGCATTAAAGCCAGCCTGTATTTGCACTGGTCAACTCTGTTTGCAGTTTCTGGTTTTCAGCTTGGGCCTAACAGTGTCCACAATCTGCCCAGCTAAGCTGGTGGCACCGTGGACATAAAGAGCTTGCCTCACCCTCACCTGGAAGGGCTGCTCCAGCTCCAGCAGCTGCAGAACCGGCAGCCTTTCCACACGTTGTCCGCAGCTGGCCCCCAAGGCTTTTTGTCTGTGTTATATTTTAATTGCCAGGAAATTCAGCAGGGTATTTGGAGAGTGGAGAGTATGTCAGCTGACAATAAAGATGTCAATTCCTAAATATTTTTTTCAAGGCATCATTTTTGATGACAAATTTAACGCTTCAGAAATTCAGACTAGAGGGATATAACAAAGCTACACAAAACAAATTGTCTGGTAAAGTATCTTTAGGGAGATTCTTGTTTGCATGAGAGTATTCACATTATGCAAAATCTGAGTTTTCACTACAAATGAGTTTAAAAACATATCTTAGACTCATAGTTGAGGAAATAACTTAAAATTAAAGCAACTAGGAGTTACTTCTGCCTGAGCCCCTGCAAAACCTGCAACAGTGAGGTTAACATCCTGGTTCCCCCCAGCTCTTTCTGCCGTTCAGGCAGAGTGTTTCTCCCCCTTCTGTGATGTCCACAACCAGAAGAGCTGCACCAAGGAGCCCAGCTGCCCCAGGGGGTCCCAGGCAGAAAAGAGAGGTGAGATGGGGCAACCAGACACCAAAACAGCAGGTGCCTGGTTGGGTTTCTTCCTCTTTTTTTTTTTCCATCAGCAAGGTGGCTAGATGGAGAGTGATTTTAAGCTTCTTCCTCATCTGGAATGAGGGTCTCCAGGTAAGAGGATGACCAGCTCTGGCCCTAGCTACAGGGACATGGCCATTATGGCTTGTCCCAACAGCAAGAGGGTATCTTGTAGTGGAGGTCCATCAGTGGACCACCCAGCGTGATTTTTGGCAGAATCTGCTCACCCTCTCCAGCTACAGAGTACAGAGCTGTGCCCATAAACAGTGTGGTGGGTGACACCTCCACCAAGAGAGCACCTCCAGACATCGGGCAGTGGCACAGCCAAAGCAGCACAGGATGAGAAAGCTGTGCTGAACTTGGGTGCCTACAGGGGAAGGGTCCCTGGAGCCAAACAGGGTCAGAGTGGCTGCTCATCCTCAGCCACAGCCATGACAGCCTCTGGGGCTGGGTGGTCTGTGGGGAGCAAGTGCTGCGGCTTGGGCTGATGGAGCAGACAGGAGGCTCCCAGAGGCCTGCCCTGCTCCTAAAATCGGTGGTCAATGCAGGGTCAGCTGAGGCAGGTTTTGTGTGTGCTTGATTTTCAGGAGCATGATTGGGAAGGTTCATGGGCTTGTTGAGTTAATTGCAAGTCTGCTGGGATGAGTACAACAACACTGTAGTGCCTCGTATAAAATGGCTTGCTCTTTTAATTTAGGTTTGGGTGGGGGGTTTAGCTATTAAAATATTTCTACAAAGCCTTTTGTTGCAGCTGCAGCATTCTTCTTCTTTCTCTTGATATCTGAAACTGGTGGGACTTTGCATAGAAAGTGCACATGATAGATGGCTGCAGAGAGGACCAAAACTCAGCAGGAGTAGTTTGATAAAACAGCAGCTTCCCCCAAACCAGATGGAGGGAAATTGCTGTTTACTGAGTAGATGGATAACGTTCCCCTGCCCAGCACAGGATTTGTCACCATTTTTCTGTAATTTTGTGAAGTGCTGCATCCCAAGGACCATCTTTTCTTCATCAAACACTCAAAATGTTATTTGATATTTTCACATAAAACCAGGCATTCCTGGTTTGCATGTCTTGGAAATAAGATGTTTATGCTTTTGTGAAAACCTGAACAGCTTTCAGCTCATTCTGGCTACCCGTTCAATGCAAACCCTATTTAGCTGGAGTTCCCCTCAATTCCCTTGGCAAATTACACTGTTTTATCTCCTTCCTTCATTTTCCCCAGGCTGTGGAGGGGTTTGACCTAAAATCTCCCTGCCACTCCTCTGGGCTGGGTGCTGAGGGTGACCTGATCTGGACCCACCCATGCATCATTGCTGGTGGACAAGGCTGTGCCTCTGGCAAGGCAGGGACTGGAGAAGTTGGCTATTCCACTTGAGTGCCACTGTTCCCACTCCCACAAACATTTAATCATTAACTGCCCTGGCGCTGTGCTTGCTGGCGGTTTGTCAGGAGGCCTTGTTTCTGCCATTGTCCCATCAGGGTGGTGATGGTGGCATGTCAGCTGTTTCCCATGCTGTCTTAGCCACTTGGCTTGGCAATGCCTGGCTTGCTGTAGTGAACTCCAGGTATTTGCATGTGGGCTTAACCTGTTGGTGCACCTCTGCCCCCCAAAATGTCCCCAGGAATTTATTTTCTGCCTGTTTGTTTGGGCTTCCTGGAAAGGGCCGTGGTGGACACTTCTTGTTGGCAGCACTTGGCCCCGCTGCTGCCTCTGGCTCATTCTGGCCTCCTCACACCAGGGTTGATATCATAGAAGTCAGCCGCAAAAGAGGAACTTCCAGAGAGACTAAGTTTTAAGTTTCTGAAAGTAGCATTCCTTTAGTGGTGCCAGGGAAGCAGGGGATCGCTCTGCCTAACACTTCCACTTGAGGCATGTTTTCAGCCATTATTTAAATCTGCAGGTCCTTCCCATTCCCAGAATTATTTACATAAAAGGCAGCATTTCTTGGAGTTTATTAAATATTATAATGTCCCCTTGCGCCTGTGCAGTTGTGCCTCTGGTGGTTGTTGCTTCATCCTTCATCTTCTTCACCTCGTGACTCCTTGTGACTTGATGTCCTTGCACCTGGCACTTGTCTGTGATCTTGCTCCTCTGACCAGCCGGGCTTGTATGTTTCGGTCATGCTGATCTCCTCCAGGATGGCCGCCTTCTCTTTATCCTGGAATGTCTCAACCATTTGCAGTTCCCACAATCTACACTTCAAAGCAACTGTTTTCCCAATCAGCCGTTCAAAGC